>PVHP010011249.1:0-38302 GCA_004024765.1 Zapus hudsonius | reverse complement strand
CTTTTTACTTCCTGGTCTTTGTGACCAGACATTCTTTAGGGAGGGGGAAGTAAGTCTAAAAATGGAGTCTGATTTACAAAATGGAGTCTGCTTTATAAAATGGATTCTTCATTCCACCCTTGTCTTATGGGCCTATTTGAATCTTCAAATATTGCCTCTGAGGTTCTGAGTTGCTGATAGCCCTGAGTGAGCACAAAGGTTTGCACTACTGAAATTCTTTCTCTAATGAAGGAAATTAGCCTATTTATAATATAAAAGTATGAGGAGTGGCCCAATCAGGGCTGAGAGTAAAGTGGTAAGCCAGGGAGATTGAGAGAACCATGACTCAAACCATCCCTGCTGCCGATCACGTTCTCTCTGTTGTTCTTCTAGCCTGTTTCTTAGCTTATTCATTGATTCTTTGACTACCCCGGTGTGGTCGGCGTAAAAACAACATTCTTCCTTCAGCGCAGCGCATAACCCGCCTTCCTGCATGAAAAGTAAGTCGAGTCCCCTTCGATTCTGCAACACCACCTCAGATAAAGAGGTAAGGGACTCTTGTAGGGCAGTAACAGAAGTTTCTAAAACCCGTAAGTCTTGATCCATTGCTGCCTGCAGCTGTGTAAATTGTTGAGATCCATGTATCAAGGCTGCTGTACCTGTCCCTACTCCTGCTGCTGCTCCTATTCCTACTAGTAAAGCTAAAGTGAGAGAAATCGGCTCCCTCGGATATCTAGTAGTATGCCCCTCTATTTGCTCTTCAAACGTATGAGTGTCATGATAGAGTACTCTGGGAAACAGCCATACCATTACACAATAGTGAGCAGAGTTATCGAATATCAAAGTTGAAATAAAGGGAGTGAGTCCTGTGTTACAAGCCCACCAGACTCCTGAAAGTTCGGGGACAAGGTAGAACCCTGGTAAAGAGTTATCTACTGTCTTAGTCTGAAGGCATAAAATTTGTCTCTCTGGTGGGGGTGTGCCCAAGCATATTCCTTTTCCTGTTACTTCGGGGAGAGTGAGCTTATGATTTCTGTCCGATCCACAGGTGGTGTGGTTAGCGACTATCCTGTATGAACCGTTTATGGCTATTCCCTCATAATATGGGGGAGCCGCTGAGAGGCAGAGCCAACAGGACTTGGTTAGGTCACTCTGGGTGGCATTTAGTGCGGAATATGCTCCCATGATAAGGTTGATAAGGGAGGGTTCTGGCACTTTAACCAGATGTTCTAGCCTTTTAATAGCTTCCTTAGATATGGCCTTATGAACTCCCGACTCCGATTCTCCTGGTTGAACGGTGGTTATAGGTGGGGGAGTTGCCTGTTTGTCTTGAATGCCTTGTCGTTTTACTGGGCTGTGGCCTATTGCTGAGTTGGGACTATTATCTTTGGTATTTCTTCTCTCTTTAGTCTGATAGTGAACCATAGACCAAAATCATTCCCTGTAATGTAATATCTTAACCCCCACGTCCTTCCTCTTAACCATTCAGGTATTGTATTGGCTGCCTTTCCTTCTGCTGTAAAGGTAATGTTTAAAATGTTACAAGCAGGAAGTTCCAGGGGTGTGGGTTCCCTTAATAGACCATACCAAGTGTCCCATGGGGGAAATTACTTCCCATGTCAGTTGTTGAGGGGCATGGAGATTACAGGTTGTTAGAGGAAGCGTCCATAGTCCGATCCAGGCAACGAACACGCAGCTTAAAGGAGTTGTCAGTCTTTTCCAATTTCCATTCTGGTCCTGATGGAGGTGCCGGATTCATATGAGACGCATGGATCCACGATGCGATGCCATCTACCTTGACAGCCATTGGGATGGTCAGGAGTATCAGGTAGGGCCCCTTCCAGCGAGGTTCTAGGCTCCCAATCTTATGACAACAAACCAGCACGTAGTCACCAATCTGGAAGGGATGTGGGTGAGAGAGTTCCCCAGTGTCCTTATAGGCTGCCGCAAGAGGCTTCCAGATCTCCTGCTGCACCAGTTGTAAGGCTCTTAAATGAGCCTGTAGGGAAGGGGTAGGGGCATGGGATGAAATATGAGAGTCAAAAAAGGTTATAGCGGGAGGTGGGCACCCATATAGGATTTTGAAGGGAGTTAGACCGTGAGGTCCTGGGGTGTTTCTGGCCTGATATAAGGCCAGGGGTAGTAATTGGACCCAGTCTCTAGTGCCAGTCTCCAGCGTTAATTTAGACAAAGCCTCTTTAATTGTTCTATTCATTCTTTCTACCTGACCTGAACTTTGGGGTCTATATGCACAGTGTAATTTCCAATTTATCCCCAATAATGTGGCCACTTTCTGACTTACCTAAGAGACGAATGCAGGCCCATTGTCTGTCCCCAGATATTTTGGCATTCCATACCTGGGAAAAATTTCCTCCAGCAACTTCTTGGTTACAGTGGCCGCAGTCTCCTTCGGGTAGGGAATGCTTCTGTCCATCCTGAGAAAGTATTTATAAACACTAGCAGATACCTGTTATTGTATAATCCAGGTTTTACCTCTGTGAAGTCAATTTCCCAATGTTCTCCCAGTCTTTGTCCTCTTTGCCGGTGTCCAGTAGGCAGCTTGAGACGCTGAGCGTTCACCTGTGCACAAACTTTACAAAGATCAGTTATTAATTTTAACAATTGCTAACTTCCTGGAATATAATAGGAGTCTTCTTCTTTGATTAACAGTTGGCTCATTTTCTTATGGCTGAGATGTGTTAATTTATGCAGATCAGAAATGAGGATTTCAGCCATGGATTGTGGTAACACAGTCTTTCCTTGATATTTCCAGGTGTTTGATTCCTTATCAAAATCTGCTCAAAACTTCTGTATTATTTCTAAGTCACAGTATTTGTATGGCCATTCTGGTCTCCGGCCAATTAAAGGGAGTTCAGCCGCTACAATCATTTGAGTTGGGCCCAGTGCAGCTTGGCGTGCTATCTCATCTGCCATGAGATTCCCTTTTGCCACTGGGGAGTCCCCTTTCTGGTGACCTGGGCAATGGATGATGCTGACCTTTTTGGGTAGCAGTAGGGCCTGAAGGAGGTTTAATATTTCCTCCTTATGTTTGATTTGCTTTCCCTCTGAGGTTAAAAGTCCTCTCCTTCTATAGATCTCTCCGTGGACATGAGCAGTGGCAAAGGCATATCTACTATCAATATAGATATTAATTCTTTTGTTCTTTGCCCTCCTTAGGGCCTCAGTTAAAGCAATAGTTTCAGCCTTTTGGGCTGAAGTCCCAGGAGGTAGTGCACCAGCCCAAATGACAGATTGTCCATCTACCACCCCTGCCCCGGCCTTACGTTCTCCTTCCAGGAGGTAGCTGCTTCCATCGGTGAACCAAGTCTGTGCACCTTCCAATGGCACATCTGAAAGGTCCGATCGAGCCCCATGCACTTCAGACAGGATCTGTTGACAATAATGTAGAGGGGCCATACCTATTTCTTGACGGGTGTTGGGGAGAAACATAGCCAGATTTAGGGTGATGGCCGGTCCAAATTGAATGCGATCTTTGTCTAAGAGTAGAGATTGATAATGTGTCATTCGGGCATTTGACATCCACCTCTCAGGTGGCTGTCTGATTATGGTTTCAACAGCATGAGGTGTTATCACAGTGAGTGGTTGCCCAAGAGTCAGTTTATAAGAGTCTTTTACAAGGGTAGCAATGGCTGCTACCATGCGGACACATGGTGGCCAACTGGCTGCCACATTGTCCAGTTTTTTTGACAGATATGCAATGGGCCTTTTCCAGGGTCCCAACCTCTGGGTAAACACTCCTTTGGCGATGCCTACTTTTTCATCAATGAAAAGTTCAAAGGGCTTAGTAACATCAGGTAGCCCTAGAGCGGGAGCACTTAGGAGGGCCCTTTTTATACTGGAGAAGGCTTGCTGTTGTTCTTTTCCCCAAGTGAAGGGCACATCTTGTTTAGTTAAAGGGTACATGCGAGCAGCCATTTCTGCAAACCCAGGTATCCATAGTCTGCAAAATCCTGCTGTCCCCAAGAATTCTCTGACCTGTTTAGGATTTTCTGGAACTGAATCTGGGATATAGCTTGTTTTCTTTCCTCTGGTAACCATCTCTGTCCATCTTTCAGAATATATCCCAAATAAGAAACTTCCTTCTTACAGATCTGAGCCTTCTTCTCAGAGGCCCTGTATCCCAGGGTACCTAGTATCCTAAACATTTCTTTGGTACCCTCAAGACATGCTTCCTGATCTGGCGCGGCCAGTAGCAAGTCATCCACGTACTGCAACAAGGTTAGATGGGGATGGTTTTGTCTAAAAGGGGCTAAATCCTGGTGTAGAGCCTCATCAAATAAGGTAGGGCTGTTCTTGAACCCTTGGGGTAGACGGGTCCAAGTCAGTTGTCCTAACAGCCTCTGCTCTGGGTCCTTCCATTTGAAGGCAAAGTAAGGCTGACTTTATGGGACTCAGTCTTAAGCAAAAGAAGGCATCCTTTAAGTCTAAGATAGTGTACCAGGTATGAGTAGGGGGTAACATACTGAGGAGATTGTAGGGGTTAGGCACTGTCAGATGTATTTCTTCAACTCTTTTATTTACTTCTCTTAAGTCCTGGACTGGCCTGTAATCCCCTGTCCCTGGCTTTTTTACTGGTAGCAATGAAGTATTCCAGGGTGAATGGCAAGGTTGTAGGATGCCAAGGTCCAGAAGCCTCCTTTTATGTGGCCTTATTCCTTCTTTAGCCTCAGCAGTCATTGGATATTGTTTGATTGATATCGGTACTGCTGTGGGCTTTAAAGTGACCACGATGGGTGCCTGATGTATGGCTAGTCCCATTCCTCCGGTCTCTGCCCATGATTCAGGAAATTCTTTTAGCCAATAGGAGTCTAGGCTAGATTAACCCCTGTCTTTTGAAACAGTCGATATTCATCTTCTAATTTTGCAGTTAATATTTGAAGTGGTTTTCCTTCATTTCCCCGGACAGTGGAGCCCCCAGGGTGGAATTGAATATGAGCTCCTACCTTGGTCAGAAGATCCCTCCCCAACAAAGGGTAAGGGCAGTCTGGCACCAGCAGGAAGGACTGGGTAACGGTACCTGAGGCCAGCTGGACTTTTCTCTCAGTTGTCCATTTGTAAAGTTTTCCACCAGTGGCTCCTTGGACCCAAGCTGTTTTCGAACTCAAAGGCCCTCCAGCTTCAGTCAGGACAGAATGTTGTGCTCCAGTGTCTACTAAGAAAGTAACGGGGTGCCACCCAACTCTCAAGGTTACCCGGGGCTCAGGAGGGGCTCCTGGTCCTGATGGTCCTAATCCTCCAAAGACAGAACTTTGGTTCTAGGGGGCGCTCTTGGCCTCTTAGTATACTCCCGGAGATGATGTCCTTTTTCCTTATAATATGTACAAGTGTTCTTCTTTGGGCACTCTTTTGCCCAGTGGCCTTTTTCTTTACAATAGGCACATTTTTCGCGCTCAATACATGGCTGCATCCTGTTTTTCCCCTTACTATTCTGACCTTCTTGCACTACAGTGGCCAGTATTCTAGTCAATTCTTTATTCCTTCGTTTATCTCTTTCATTCTCTGTATCCTCCTGCAACTTTCTAAGTCTTTCTTCTCTTTCCTCTAGCATCTCTCTTTTATTAAATACCTTCTCTGCTTCCTTCAACAAGTCCTGTAGGGTGTAACCTTGTAGTCCCTCCATCCTTTGCAACTTTGCTCTTATGTCTGGCGCAGACTGATATATAAAAGCCATAGAGATATTCCCCCGATTCTCGGGTGATTCAGGGTCAATAGGAGTATACATCCTGTAAACTTCTTTCAGCCTCTCTAGGAATGCTGCCGGACTTTCATCTGCCCCCTGGGTAATCGATCTCACCTGTGCCAGATTAGTGGGCCTCCAGCCCACTGCTCTGAGGCCTGCTAGGAGAACCTGGCTATAGACACGGAATCGTTCCCTTCCCTCCTGAGTGTTATAGTCCCAGTCGGGATAAGTTAAGGGAAAAACAGCATCAATCTCAGGGGTTAATTGAGTAGGTTGTCCATTATCCCCCGGAACATTTTTGCGAGCTTCCAGGAAGACTCGTTGTCTTTCCACTGACGTCAGGAGGACCTGTAAAAGTTGCTGGCAATCATCCCAAGTGGGTTGATGTTTCAGCAGAATAGACTCTATTAGACTGGTTAAGGCAAGGGGATCCTTAGAAAAAGGGGGGTTGTGGACCTTCCAGTTATAAAGGTCCGCTGCAGAGAATGGCCAATATTGAATAATACGGCCCTCCTGGACAATCTGGATTCTGAGGGGGAGAGTGGGTATAGAAGTAGGTGCATCAATATCTTCTCATTTTCCCCTGAGACGTGACGTGATAGGGGAGCTGAGTTCAGAGGAGTTAAGTCCTTGAGAGGGGTGGAGGAAGAAGAATTAGAGGAAGGAGCAGGGAGGGACTCTAGAGGGGCAGTGGCAGAGGGGAAGGATGTAGGGGGTCTATAAGGGGGTGGCTGGGACGTCATAAGATCAAATAGCTCCTCATTATCTGTGGATAAAATAGGTTTATTTTTATCAATCACCGGGTAGAGGGAAGAGGTAGTCATAGGAGCTGGGGCAGAAATGGGAGGGTCAGACGTAGGAGGCGCAAGAGGGGGTGTGGTTAGAGTAAGGGTGGGTGGAGCGGGGGAGGGATCTGGTGGAGAAGGGGAGGGACTTGGTGGAGAGGGGGAAGGATTTGGGTAGACAAAGGGAGCCAGCCAAGCAGGCGGGCTGGCGACTAAATCTTCCCAAGTAGCAATGTAAGGCACTTGATCAGGGTGTGTCTGCCAAATCTTTCTTTTGACCTGCAAAATAACAGATTTATTTAAGGTACCTCCCTCTGGCCATCCCACATTAAAAGAAGGCTATTCAGCGGTACAGAGAGTAATCCATTTCTTTTTCTTGACTACCATTGATAAATTATGAGCCCTTTCTCGTGTCTCCTTCCAATGGGCTATAGTTAAACTCAAGGGTGTACTCTGTGACTGACCCATCGCAGGCGCAATTAACATGAAATATGACACACAGACACAAAGACACAGACAGACACTTAGGGCCAGAAGTCGCGTGGCACACGATCGACACAAAACCGAAACCAGATAGACAGAAGGAGGCACGGGAAGAATCCCTAAGTCTCCTTCTGGGAGGAGGACTGCTCCATCATCCTCCTTCCTCCAGACGACCCGTGAGGTGTCCCCTAGGGCGGAGAATAAGAGAGTTACCAGGTCCGTCAACCCCTCTCTAGATTCTAATACAAAGCCATATGGTACAGACAGAAAAAGTGAAATGCCGGCCGGACTTACCTCCTTATGGTGGTGTTTATTTGAGTAGGGGTCGCTCAAATCCCGGACGAGTTCCCCAAATGAAAGACCCCCAAGGCTTCTCTCAGGAGAGCGTACCCCAAAACTCCAATAACCACACCAGCAGATGCAAAAGCAAGAGGCGTTTTTTTTATTCTTCAGCTGCGCAGTCGGACTTCACAAGCAGGCAGATGAATGTCCAGGCAAGATGGAGCCCCGAAGAACAAAGGAGCAGGGTATTTTTAGACTATAGCTATCTAATTATAATACAGCTTAGGTCACAGGGTGTGTGGTATTTCTATTGGCTCCTTTCCTGTATCTGTATGCCTCTTGATTGGTTATTTCCTTGGAGCCACATCCCAGGGCCATTCCAGCACAGCCATATGCTTCCTTATATGGTGTCTTTTTTTTTTTTTTTACTTCCTGGTCTTTGTGACCAGACATTCTTTAGGGAGGGGGAAGTAAGTCTAAAAATGGAGTCTGCTTTACAAAATGGAGTCTGCTTTATAAAATGGATTCTTCACACCCTGCTGGAGTTTCCTCCGAGAGCCAAAAGATTAGCCTTTTTTTATCCAGTAAAAAGATCAGAAGAGAAAGATTTTCATTCTCTCAAAATTTAAAAATAGAATCAACATATGAATCAAAAATGACTCATATCTTGGTTTGTGACCTCCATTAAATGTAGCAGGGACAGGGAACAGCAGGTGAACACTCCAGGCTTCACTGCTGTGCTTCCCCCAGAGTTCCTGTCTCAGAATGCCAAAGATTTGGACAACTTTGAAGGAGAGCATTTTCTTATCACACATGTTTGTTTATTCTCAATTGGAGTCAGTTCAGAGGATTTGGGAAAGAGATAGGGAAAGCAGCCCAACCACCACTTGCAGCCACCAGTGTGGGGAGAATATGTGGGTTAGAAATTTTTAACAAAATCTATGCGGTTCAGCTAAACAAGCCGGAAAAGGAAAGACCATGAGAAGGAAAGGTTCATGTGGAAGAGAAGTCCAGCATAATGGCTGTGGTGTGGGCCTGAGAAGACCTTACCAGTTCGTAGAGATTCAGAGGTCCTTCTTCTAGGCCATGTGAGTGAGGAAAAGACTGGGCTTTGTTTCCGTGACTTTTTAAAACTTACACAAAGTAAGTCTGAGAGATAGCTGATTGGTCTATATGTGACCAATCAGTTTTAGCATCTAGGTTTGAGCTCTGGCTAGAGACACCTCCCATTCAAGAGGAGGGGGGTCTAAGGAGCTTGCCCGAAAGTTTCACAATGTCCTATTTGTTCATTTAGAAGTTCCTCTACTTTTTACAAGACTGGCCTATTCCTTCTCACATTGCAATGATCTATTTTATCCCCATGATCCTTTTCAATGAAACTCAAGTGCATCTTTCTAGGCATTTGTTCAGCTTTTGTAGCAGGAGATATGAAGTCATAGTACTGATACAGTCCATGATTGTTGTTATTTCTGTAAAATGTTTCCTTGAAAATCAATTATGCTCTGAGGAGATTTTCTTCCAGTCAGGTCCCGTTCATGCAGTGGTACAGAAGAACTTGGCTTAAACATAGTCTTTAAAGTTTTTTGTCTTTTAACTTCTTGGCCTTATCTTTATTCTGTCTCTCCCCTTTCCGTCTCCCATGGTGGCTATTGTTTGGAGGCAGTTTGAAATGATAGCCTTAGGTGTTAGAAGCCATACAGACTCCTCCCTGTGCTACCTGCTGCCTAATTTGATCAATCTTATCTCCTGCTGTGGCAGCTATTTCCTGCTTCTTGGACTCGTTGCAATTTGGGATACATACATTGTCTTTTCAAACCCAGCAGGCTCACGAATTATGAGACTATAAATCACTTAGATAGCAGGCTACATGTGGAGAGAATATCTCTTTGCAAAGCATTATTTTCTTCCTTCTCACTTTAGACTGCTTTCTGAACTTTGAGATTGGACCTCTTTTTAGAAACTTGGCTAAAGGCGCTGGAGGAAAACACTTTGTGTTCCCATTCTATGTGATCCTGTCTCATAACTAACTCCCATCTTTCAGCACATACTTCTGAACATGCTGATATAAAACAGGCTGTGATTTTACTCCTGTTTTGTCTGTCACATATTCTTATGATTACGTGTTCTTGAAAACAGGCTGAATTAAAGTCCAGCATGTTTGGGGAAGGGGGTAGTTGTAGTCACATCCTTTCATTTCATCAAAATACATTTTAACATTCATCCAAGAGACATCTGGTTACAATTTGATGGTGAGGACTTTGAAAATAATTCCACAGAAAGAAGGAAGATCAAAAAAGAAAATTGTCATCCTAGGTTTTCAGCAACTAGAGGAAATGGCTAGGCATCAGGACAGGCTCAGGATGGGGGATTTGAAAGTCAAATATGAAGATATCTCTCAGATGAAAGCCAAGTTGTCTCTATTTTCTCTTAAATATATTATTAACATATATCATTAACTGACTTTAAGTGTGTCATTAATTTTGGTAAAATGTGTGGTTATTTAATTTTTTTCCAAAATATTTTATTTCTTTTGAAGTAATTTCAATGACGTGGCAATTGCCAATATATTGCCTGTAATTTCCAAGGCTGTTACATCACTTTTTTACCAGTAAATTGCAAATAGCACTGTTCGTAAAAACAGGCTTTTATTATGTTGCTGGTAGTAGTAATTGTAATACTTTTGTATTTTCTTTTTGTTCAAGAATGTGCAATTTTTAGGGCTGGAGAGATGGCTCAGCAGTTAAGGCACTTGCTTCCAGTGCCTAAGGCCCTCTGTTCAATTCCACAGTACCCACATAAGCCAGACCCACAAGGTGGTGGTGGCCCTGGTGCTCTCTCTCTCTCTCTCTCTCTCTCTCTCTCTCTCTCTCTCTCTCTCTCTCTCTCTCTCTCTCTCTCTCTCTCTCTCTCTCTCTCTCTCTCTCTCTCTCCCTCCCTATCTCTCTCCTTCTCTCTCTGTATCTCTCTGCTTGAAAATGAATAAATATAATATTTAAAAAAAGAATGTGCAATTTTTAAAAGCAAACACATAAAAATATACTTTACTCAATAATACATAGTTTTCCTTATATTTATCAATTAAATCAATTGATACACTTTATCGTTCAATTTTACTGCACTCTTACCTACAAACTATCTTGGTAAATTCTTTGCTAATACACTTCTTAAACCATCTATTTATCTATGTGGTGCCAATATCATTAGTTCCCCATCCATATATCCTTTGAAATTGATGCATTATACCATCTTGTCTTTTTTTACTTGATCTTATTCTTTATCTTAACTTCTAAGCATTTGGATGTCAATATGACTGTGTCCACTGATGATTTCTTTATATTTGTGTGATATTTGTTTTCATCACATTATTTGAAAAAAATTTATTCATTTCATTTTGTTTTTGTTTTAAGCTCTCTCCATCTCTGTGTCTCTGTCTTTACCCTTCCTCTTTCCCTTCAAACCACTCCCCTCTCCCTTCTCTTCTCCTCTCCCTGTCTCCCCTTATCTCCCTCACTCTCTCTTTTTCTCTCTTTTAATATTGACATTCACTCTGCCCTGAATGATAAAATAGAGAATTGTACCACTTGACTTTAAATGAATGACAAGCATTTTTTCTTACTGTTTTCTTTTTCATGTTGCTTCTTCTTTGCCTTTGCATGATATTTTAATTTACATAGTTGCTATTTTCCATTCTTATAATGAAATTTGATGTACTTTTATAGTTAGGTATTTATTATCAAATATGTTTCTATGTTCTCGATGCCAGATAGTGCTCTGTAAAGATGGAACAAATGTGAGAAAAGTACTTTCCACATCAGTGTTTACATTAATCTGACATTTGGTCTTTATAGTATAAAAATCAAGAAACTAACTTGCCAACTTTCCATATCTCACTAGTTAGTGGTGAACTCTGCAAGATCAAAGAGTTTGAGCAGGTTCCTGTGCCTTTTCTTCTGACTCTCACCATGAATAAAATTTTAATATTTCCTACACTTTAGTCAATATCCAAATTAAGTTAATGTAGTATTTAGTCATTAAAATATTATTCAACAGGAGTGATTTTTAGAAGTCTCATTTTGTGTGTGTGTGTGCATCTGTGTGTGCGCACACACACACACTCATTGTAGTCTATCTACTCTTATTTGTGTATAAGAATTATTCTTAACTCTTTTCAATTTGAAGTCATTAGTTGACTAGAACATGCGACCTAAGAACCCCACTGGTGGCGACATCTGAAAAATGAAGTATTTGGAGGTGTAAGCTTTTATTTTGAGGGGCTTCTACTATCTCAGGACCTGTAGTTTGTATTTAATCTAAAACTTATGTGTTGAATATCAATAAATGCCCAATATGTTAGGATCCAAAGCAGGAGATTTTAGTGGAGATAAAGTATGGAAGACTTCCCCTTGTAGGGGAAAAAGGCCTTTATGTAAGAGAAGTTTCAAATATCTTCCAGCATTTCCTATCCCCTTCATCCCTCTTGTTTATATGGACATGATAGTCCTTTTTTCTAAATTTGCATATTGATAGAGGAGGCAGCCTTCCCCTGTAAGGATTGGAAGTGACTCAAAACCACAGAGACCACTTGTAAGATGCAAGATGGAAGCTTTATTCAGGAAAAAAAAAGCACTAGCTTCAGGGCTATCTCAACAGGGTAGAGAAAGCCATGGGAATAGGCAGATTTTGGGATTATAAAGGGGAAGTGAGGCTGTAGGAGTCTAGGGGCCAGTCATGAGGCCCCAGGTGGGGGACCAGGTAGTCATATGGCTTCCAGGATTAGGGAAGGAATTGTGTAGTTTATAAATTGTTCTGGTCTATGACATTTTTGTTCCAGAGTACAGCTGTACCAAGATCGTGTGAGAATTGAATTTAACATAAGTTGATGTAGCACTAATCCCCAACATGTTGATCAAGACAGCAACATGCTATCAATTCAGAATTAGAATAGTCAAATAAAGAAAGTAATAAAACAAAAGAAAGATGACTTTCATAGTATATGGATTTTTAAAATTTATACCATGGAATATCACATATTCATTGCAAGTAAATTGCTTTATACTTATAAATCAGAAAATACATATTGTGCTAGCTGACATCATTAATCTATTGAGATTTTAGTTTAGTTTTGTGTGTGTGTGTGTGTGTTTAATCTCCTACTCTTTGCTTTTGGAACTGGCAGTTTCAAACTTCTATATTACAGATTACAGTTTAGATTAAGTATATATATATGTGTGTGTGTGTGTGTGTTTGCATTTTGGAAGATAGAGGATAACCTTAGGCATCATTACTCACTTATGGTTTTGCTTTCTCTGTCATAGCAACACTAATACAGGACACCACCCCTCAATGATCATATTAGATGTGCTCACAACTCTCCATACTTAATTCGTTTTCTGGAATCTGATACTCTCTTTGAATGTTAACACAATTTAAAGTGAAAATTTGTGGAATTTGATTTTTTTCCCTCTCTCTCCCCTTCCACACATATCAAAAGTTAATGTGTTTGAAAAGGCAATTGTCATTCATACTACATAATTATATTAGTATTTGTCAGCACATATCCAGAAAGTAACAACTGCTGAATAATTTCAAGCTACAAAGTAGAAAATACTGAACTCATATATGACCATGTATATACCAGCTTTAACGTAGCATACATTAGAGAAAACACCAATTCCTGCAGGCCACTAAATGTATTTTCACTACAGTAAAGGAACCAAGGGACTATTTATACAGAGTGAGAATATTATTACTGAAAGCAAATGCTAAATATAATACATTAGAAAAGTAGTAAAGAATATGTTTTTTCAAGTTGTATTTAGATAGAACTTTGTATCTCAAATAGCTATTTTCTAAAACATGCATATTTTCACAATGTAAACTATTTTTCTTATATTAATAATTGGGATGTAATCTTAATAATAATTCCTGCTGGATTTTTAAAATTCCCAACTTTCACATATAAACAAAGTAAGAAGATTATTAATTTTCAATCTAAAGAATAATATGCTGCTTAGAATTTCACATGTCTGAAATTACTGATTAAGTATCCTCCTGGCTTAGACTTAGATATGATCCCACTGTGACTCAAATAACTCTATTTACATAATAATTACATGAAAGCATGTTCTCCTTGATTTCATTGCAATAACCATGATGCCATATGCTTTACCATCTGAATAGTTTCAAAGAGAAAAGCCTAATACCAAAATCAATGATAAAGATTAAAGTAATAAAATTGCCAATGTTTGTGTTACAGCTATAAAAGGAAATCCAATGATAATATAAATAACTGGGATTCTGACAACAGCCTACAATCAACAAATATCTGTGTTTTCTACATGTACATGGATATACGTGAAACTTTACTATGAAGATACATTCATTCACCTTTATCTGTATTCTGTCTTCGATAAATAATACTAGTAAACATAAGAAATACTGGAAAACTGAGTTGTTGAGCTAGAGATATTGGTGATAGAAAATTTCCTAGCATGTTTAACAACCCAGAACAATAACAATACATTGTAATGCCACAATTTTGTCTGTTTAATTTTAGAAATTTTGAGGAATAAAAAAGAATATTACTAGGGAGTGGTTATATTGCCATAAGATTTATTAATATAAAAATGGAATAAGAAACTATTTTTGTACTATGAATACACCGAAAGCCACTCAGTGATGAAGCATTTTGAGAGACTCGATACTGAAAAGCTGAGGAATTTTCAATGGAATACTGTATTTATAAGGAAGATGGCAAAGGAGAAATAATTATAACAGAAAGAAGAAAAGGGAAAGATAGCAGAGAAGAGGAGATGAAAGAAGAGGGGAGAAGTGAGGCTCCAAGCTGTTTACCTCATATTCATCCTGGAAACCAAGATCCCCAACCATAAGTGATCCATGTTTATATAAATTTGTCCATTCTATTCTGTTCATTAGAATGACTTCAATATTTTCTTTTTCATTCTCATGACTTGTTTAAAATAATTTAAATTGAAATCTTTTATATGACTCATGTTAAAACATGCTCTATTATGTTAATATATTTCATTATGCATTTCTTATTTTTCACACCTTCCTGATTTTTTATGCCACAATGCATATGTATACATGTCTTATTCAGCTTAGCTGTTCTGTCACCCACATATCTGTTATATGCACATATGTAGGTCTGTGCACTGTGCACTAAATCACAATTGTCCACAAGAAGCAATGCACCAGCACTAGCTTCAGTTGCAGTGACTGATGAAAGAAATCTTTCCTTGACTTTTGCTGTAAGCAATAGAGGGCTTCTCATGACTGTGTTTGATTGTTGGAAACAGAGTGTACAGCAAGAGAAGTGGCGCCTGATGGCAGCCAGATCAACTTGATTTTATGTTTATACAGACATAAATGTTCTCAATGAGAATTCTGAGAATTCTGGTCCATCTACAAATATGGAGAAACTTCGTTTCAAAAACCCCTGGGAATGAAAAGGTTCAACTTAAGAATAGAAATGCCATTTGAAGAAATAAAGTAGCATCAAGTTGAAATCTGTTTAAATACATGCAGTTTTAAGCAAGATGTCTGTAATAAATTTTCAACTTTTTATTTGAATATATCTATATATATACCTCTATCTATCTATCTATCTATCTATCATCTTTCTATCATCTATCTATATTTATATATTGAATGAATCGTGTGTATGTCATATCTGTGTAAAATATAACAGCAATGACAGTCCTGGAAAAATAAGGATTTTCTCCTTTCTGCCTAATCATGGATAGCTTTGAGTTTACTTCATTCTTATTGTACATGAATAGACTTTAATAATCTTCCAGATCATCTTGTTTCTCTGGCCACATACCCTTTTCTGGCTTCAATAGGAAGGTTGGGGCTAGAGAGAGAAAGCAGTAATCTTGCTATATTTTTCTGTCTCATCTTTCTCAACCTCCTGTCTGTGTTATCTTATCCTACAATTGGTGCTTTGTGATCTTTTTCAACATACCTGTTTCTTTATTAGTTCTATCAGAAAATAATTAGTCAGAACCATTCTATCTTCATACTACAAATTGCAAAAAAATAAATAAAAAAAGAAAATCTTGAAAGTAAATTAAAGCAAATCCTATCTGAAAAAACACCAAATGTACTGTAAACATTGGATTTTTTTCTTTTCAAAGGTGATTATCACTTTGCATTTTCTCCGTTTCCTTTTTTCTAGGTAAAAGCATATGGATCAAGAATTGGTTATCATGTCAGCAAAAATGTAAGACCATAGAGCATGGGAATACTTTTCTTATACACCTGGATGATTAGCCACAACTATTCTATAGCTTAAATGTATTGGTGACCATGAATGTCAAGGAGATGTCATTGTGTAGCAGTGTGTAAGGCTGTGAACACACCCACTTAAGGCACAAGCAGCATCTTCCTAACATAAAGAGACCCTCCTGAGGATCACTACCTCAAGTTGTGATAATACCTATATTTTCCAATGTTTGTTAATGGAAGTGTCGTGCCTTCTAAGACAGTCAGACTTTCCTTTTGCTCATGTCATTTTTTATGAATATGAAGAATCCAGAGTCTTGCTCATCCCAGGAATGTTCACTACCACGAAGCTTCAACACCAGCCCTCAGTTTTTTTTTTTATCTATATGGATATACACTTAATCCAGCTTTTTTGTTGTTGTTGTTTAGAAATAATTCTATTTTCATTGAATTGTTTGATGTACTCACCAAACAACATGATGCCACATATTCAGGGGTGTATTAATGGGTTTTGTATTCATTCTTATTGATTTATTTTTGTACTGTTTTATTAACATCATACTGTCTCTGGTTTCTATAGCCTCAGTGGAGCTGAGTCTCAAAATGTTCTTCTTTTTGTTGAAGATTATTGTTTCATTTTGTGTTTTTCTACCAAGATCCTAGTTGCATGCTATTACATACACAGACAATTTTGGCAAGAGATATTATCCTCTTTAATTCTCACTGATTGTAAAATTCATTCTACAAATTTGTCAACATTTTCATAGGAAATATATTTTACCATATTTAATCTTTAGTGATTGCTGGTGGTGATTCAATATAAATTATTTTCTTCAGCTTATAAATAACATTTAAGTTATATAACAAACCCTCCATATCATATAATATAGTATCAAACAAAAAATGCAATAACACTTTTATAAATGATGTCACTGAAAGTCTGAATAATGATTAACATGGGTGCAACTACTAAAAGAATGAAAAATAAAAATGGGCTCCAGTACTGTTATTATGATTCTTTCATTGATTTTACATGAATTATATAATTGTGTGCAATTAATAAAATATATAGTACACTTGTCTATGTATATACTGCATTTAAACGTTTAAATAATGTCTTATGTTTAATATGTATATATGCATTTATGTGTGTGGTCTCACCTGTATGCACATGGAGAATGTCTATGTGTGTGCACATGCATGTGGCAGCCAGAGGACAGCCTTGGGTGTCAAGTGATCTTCAGGACCACAAACCACACACACACACACACACACACACACACACACACACACACACACACACACACATTTGGTAGGGAATATCATAGACCTAGGGACGACCAATTAGGCCAGACTGACCAGCTAGTAAGCCCCAGGGATCCTGTGTCTCTACCTTCCAATGGCTGGGATTCCAGGTGAAGAATGGCGTAACCAGTATTTTCATGTGGTTTCTGGGAATTGAACTCAGTTCCTCTGTTTTTGAGGCAAACACTTTACAAACTGAACTACTGTTCCAGGCTCATAATAGGCTTTTGATTTTGTTTAATCTCAATTCCTGCTCATTATATTTTCACACTTATGAACAAGCAAATGCGCTTTTTTCTATCTTGTAAAAGTTGTTTTCCTCTAGTCCTCTTGTCCTTCTGTTTTCATTATATTTCGCCTTTTTAATTAACATAAAATAATTGTAAATATTTGTGAGGTATGTGATAATTTAATACATGTGTGCAATATATAATGATTAAGTTAGAACAATTAGCATTTCCATCTGATTAAATAATTATCTGTGCTAAGAAAACACATTCCTCTGTTCTAGTTATTTACAAAATTCATAATGAATTATTATAAATTGCAGTTACTGTACTGTGCCTTCTGTCTTTGAAAAAATGCCTTAATTATCCTGTCTGGCATGTATCCACAGTATTACTGTTAAACAGAACCTCTCAACGTTTCCCAAAACTTACTATTTCAAAAAACTACACTTTTCACTTTTCTTTCTACTTTTAATTAGTCTACAATATTTTCTTTTATTTTAGAATTGCTTTCTTTTTTCACCTATGACAGAGCTATGAACAGATAGTAAACCTTCTTTGCTGTGTTATTTTTCTCGATTTGTATTCGAAATTTTGGAAAATTTTCACGTCTCCTCTCTATTTCTGTCTTCTTAGATATTTCTCATAGCTTTGTTGACTATCCATCTACAATTGAGACTCTTAATGTGTATTTCCTGCTTAGTTTTCTTTCTGAATTTTAGGCTCATATTACTAATAGTGTCCATATTATTTATAATTTGTGGAAAAATATATATCAATATGATGGTTTGATCCAGGTGTCCCCCATAAACAAATGTGTTCTGAATGTTCCCTCAATCCCCAGATGATGGTCATTTGGGTATTAGAATATTATGAGGTATGCTGTTGGGGGCAGACTTATGGGTGTTCTTGCCAGCTTTCCTTTGCCAGTGTTTGGCACACTCTTCTGTTGTCCTTCTCCTCCTGATTTAGGCCAGAAGGTGATGTCTAATTGTTTCCCCTGACAACATGGAGCTCCCCCTCAAGTCTGTAAGCCAAAATAAACCCTTTCTTCTACAAGTAGTGGAGTACCAAGAGAAATTAGCTATAATATCTATCTATCTATCTATCTATCTATCTATCTATCTATCTATCTATCATGTATCCATAAGTACCTACATACTTACACAAAGTGTTCCCTTTCTCAAAGAGTGATCACATGACTGAGACTCATTGACTCATTCAGGTGGTATAAGGATGCCTCTCTTGTCTTTAACCTTGTAGCCAACAATGACATAGGTTGTGACACAGTGAGTTTTGTTAACAGATTCTGCTCTACCCTTTGAGAGGCAATTGGCAACCCTGTCAGCGATGACATAGATTGTGCTGATCTAATGTGACTCACTCCAAATTGATGCTAATGAAACTCATGAATATTTGCAATGTTTTACCTCTACTCTGCACTGTCCAACAAAGGAGAGTGGGTAACTGACAGCATAAAGGGAAAAAAATAGACATGTTACTTTTTTCTGTACTTCTTGAAAGAAAAATTCCAGAGTCACCATCACAGAGAATTTTGGACCACAGAATTATTGTATAGGGTATCATTAGGTTTTGTTCTGTATTACTATGAATCTACAACAGGTATACCACTGGGAATTTCATTAAAATGCATTGGATAATCAAATAAACCCATTTTAATTAATAATGTTACTTTAACAGTAAATCAATATAAAGTAAATAAAAAGGAGAGTCATTATTTAATTCTTTGTAATTTTTCTATAATCTCATATTTTAATATAATACACATTCACTTAATCTAGAAAGGAAATTCAGTGCCAGAATTGTGTAGGCTTGACAACCTAGATAAGAAAAGATCCGTAAAGTAATAATAATAGACCTGGAGAGATTGCTCAGTGGGTAAGGCACTTGAATGCAAAGCCCAATGACCCATGTTTAACCCCCAGTACTCACATTAAGCCAGATGCACAAAGGGGCACATGCATCCAGAGTTTGCAGTGGCTGGAGGCCCTGGTACACCCATTCTCTGACTATCTTCTCTCTATCCCCTCTGCTTGCAAATATATATATATATATATATATATATATATATATATATATATTTAAATTAATAAGAATAATTTTTAAAAAGAACTAACAGGAGAATTAAAAGCAGGTATAAATATAACTGCCAGAGCATCTTAGCTGAGATAAACAAGAAGAATAAATTTTGCAGTGGAGCACCATAAATGTAATATTAGATATATAGTAAAGTTCATATTTCTGTTTTTAGTAATAACATACTGAAAACCATTTTAGAGCACTAGAGAAGCACAGGCAAAAATATAAATTAAAATTAATTTCTTCTCATTTTCAAGTTCCATTTTTAAGACTATTATAAGGGAGAAATTATTATCTTGAAAACAAGTATAGCCCTTCACACTTCCATGTGGGCAGCCAAACCTCTATGTTGACCCCTCTTCTTTCCCTCCTCCACCCCTGCCCAGCCACACTTCTGTTGAGGCTGTCAGGCCTCTCCAGTGGTCCAGCAGTCTATCTGGGGGGGGTCCTGCTGCTCTACACCGTCCTCATTCCCTCCTCCACCCCCATCCAGCTGCTGGTGACCTCTGTGCTTCTTTTTTCCTTTGCCCCCACTCAGACCTTTCCACCCCATCAGACCCCCACCAGTGATACAGAGGCCTTTGTACTTCACTTTCCCTCTGTTCCCCACCCCATCACCCACCTTTCAACCTGCCAGGTACCTTCCAGAGATTCCAGTGTACTCAGTGTTTCTCCCCCCCTCAGCTCACCACCCAGCCATCCACCCGGCTGCCCAGACAGACTAATACTAGCAAATCTGGCAGGCTCTCCTCTCTTACAAGCTCCTGGACCTGGCAACTCTCCTCTCTCATAAGCCTGCAGGGTGGTGGCTTTCTCCTCTATACTTCCCCCAGGGTCTTTGGATTCCCTCTCAACAGCCCCAAAACTTTCTCCCCAGAATTCCCATGAGCTGCTACAGACCTCTGGACTCCTGCTGACTTCTTCCTTCCCACAGCCCCCTGTGCTCCCTGACTTCTTCCTCCCACAAACCCTGATGCTCCCACAGCCTTCCTCATCCTATATACTTCCCACCAGGTATTGAAGCATCTGTACTCTGGCCCAGACCAGGATGTCTTCCATCAGACAGTTCCTACACAGAGACACAACTAGACAGCAAAAGACTCTGCTCTGATCACTGAGCTGCAGAAAAAATAAGAGAAAGCAGGTGAGATGCACCTACCTTCCACCTGGTCTGTACATTTCTAGGAAAGCTGGTTAGATGTGCTGTTCATGTGAGAGGAAGGAAGCTAATCAATGGAGTGTGGGGTGGGTGGAGGTGCCCCCTGTGTGCTCCTCATCTGCCCCCTAAAGAGGGGTGGAAATCAGCCTTCTGAGCTACAGGCTGGAGAACAGCACTGGTCTGTCTGGTCTGGGAGCTCCAGGGAACACAAACGGGAACAGCATCTACAGTTTCCCTGGTTGGGAGGAGGCCTGCACAGCAGCAGAGAACAGGAGCATTCAGGTTAAGGGAGTTCCAATTTCATAAAGACCAAACAGTGTGATGGATATATTAATGCCTTGAACTCCAGGGAACACAAAAGGGAACAGCACCTTTAGTTCCCCTGGAACTTCCTGGGGGAAGGAGGCCAATGTGGCACCTCACAGCCTAAGCATCCAGGAGTAGGATGTTCTAGTCTTGTGAATTATAGAACCTGGCTGGGGACAGAATGCCTCAGACAGGTGAGGTACTGGTTGAGCTTATACCTAGTGGTGTAACATTGTTCCAGGCAGAAAAACCCAATCAGCACTTCCCAAAGGTCCTTACTCCAATTCCAGATTGAGAGCAAAGGCTCCATCTCTGGCAATTAGCTGAGGGCTAAAAGGGAGATCTCAAAACCAACTTTACTGGAATAAGAAGGAAGAGAGGAGCAAGTAGTCCTGCTCTGAATATCTCTGAACCTCAGTAGAAACACAGAATGGTTTCTATAGCCAGAGAAGATCTAGGGCCCCCATACTAAATTGTTTACCATATACTAATCCAGAACAGCTGGCATACCAATAAGCTCTGCAACTAATGCATCTGTGGATACACTAACCCAAACACAAATATTACATAGAACACAAGCCCAGCATACCCATCAAAATCTTGTAGTGGCCCCCACAACAAGAAAACTAGACCCTTTTCAAGAAATGGGCAGAAACCAACATTAAAAAAAAAAAAAAACTACAGCAATATAGGCTAAGACTCCCCAACCTAGGACACCTAGTGCCACAATGGAAGAGGCCAAGGAGAGCATAGGGGAGTCAAAATGGTAACCCCCAAATTAGAATAAAAAAAAAAAAACTCCTGGTCATAACTGCAATGAAATTATGACTAGGATGATGACTGAAATGTAAGTTGCCAAAATATGTAAATAAAATTAAACTCAACAATGCTAGCATAGATTTAAGACTAAACTTAATGGGGAAAAAATGACTGATGTCAAAAATATAGTAAGTGAATTAAAGGTGAATCAAGTATGAGAGGAGCTAGACAATCAGCTGATTAAGTTTGATGAGGACTTAAACAAGCTCAAGAATTACTTCCAGGGGACATTAGCAAAAATAAAAGTAGTTTGGAAATTGGAACTTGCCAAAGAAATGTTGAACAAGAACAAAAATATAACAGAAACCAAATGTCATACAGAGGTTTTAAAAGTCTCTTTTGAATCCCTCAGTCTCAGAGTTGATAACCTGGAGGAGATCCTCTGACCTTGATGACAAGACAGAAGAAAATACTAGGGACTCCATAGGCTTCAAAAAATCCAAAAAATCATGTGAGCAAAATATGAGGGATCTGTGGGATACCATGGAGAGATGAAATCTTAGGATAATGGACATTCCAGAGGGAGAAGAAGCCCAGGCCAAAGATATAGAAAATATTTCCAACAAAATTATACAAGAAAAATTTCCTTATCTTACAAGAGAAACCAGTTCAGATATGAGAAGCCCTCAGAACTCCAAACAGAAAATATGAAAGAAGGAACTCTGCAAGACATATCTTGGTTAAAATGCTTAACAAAGAATGTAAGGAAAGAGTACTCAAGGCAACAAGAGAGAAACAGTGCATCATTTAAAAAGGCAAACCCATCAGACTTACATCAGATTTCACAGTAGAAACCATGAAGGCCAGAAGGGCATGGAATGATGCCTAAAAAACAAGGCTTAAAAAACTACAGATTCCAAACTAGACTACTGTACCCAGCAAAGCTATACCTCATAATCGATGGAGAATTGAAAATGTTCCATGAGAAAAGCCAGCACTCTGATTATGCAAACTCAAAGCCAAAATTAGAGAAGGGAGATAACCCACACAGAAGAGACACTACCTCAGGAATCTAACAAGAGAACGAACACAGTTATCGTAATTATTGGGCCAATAATAATATGTGAGGCATCAACCCCCATAACCCTGCAACATGGCAGGGCTTAAGGGAAACCTCACAGTTATAACTCTGAATATAAATGGACTTAACTCCCCTGTAAAAAGGCACAAATTAGCAGGGTGGATCAGAAAAATGGACCCTTTTATCTGCTGCCTTCAAGAAACACACCTGGATTCTAAAGAGAGAGATCTCAGGGTGAAAGGATGGAAAACAATTTTTCAAGCAAATGGAAAGAAAAAGCTAGGAGGGGTTGCTACATTAATATTTAAAAAATAGACTAAGGGAACTAAAAGGAAGAGGGGGTGGAAACAGTGTACGAGTCATGGTGGGGAGAATACCCAGGGACATTGTTCCCCTCAGCAACTGCACACATGGGGGTGGGGTAACCTGGCTGCCTCTTGTGCTATCCATAACCTCCTACACCATGAAATGATCCAGTATACCCACTGCGGAGGATACCCAGTGGATTGGGGTCAGGGAGGAGGGAATTGGGAATAACAACATAATATTTACTAATATAATGTATCTAATTTTTGACAACAAAATATAGATTAAAAACAAGTATAAATATATATATAATTTTTGAAATAAAAATATTACTGAGTAAAGACAGTAACTAAATGGAAATACTGAGAAATAAGTGTTAATTAGAATGAGCTCTGATTGAATTGGCACCAAGATGAGAACAAGAAAGGTGATAAATAAAAACTGTGTGAGCAAATGAATAACTTGCTTCAGTAGGGGAGAAAATTAAATTAGCCACTGTGAAGAAAAAGAAAGTAGTTTCTTCATAGCTTTAAGCCTTATTGAAAAATCAATGAAAGCAGTGTGTTGAATCAGTGATTATATTCAACTCTATCATGCATTAATTATGCTCTCCCAAGGGATGGGAAAAGGTGTGTTTGTGTTTCCTTTGTGAGCTCTTGACTAGAAATATACTAGACTTAGACACTGGGTAAGAGTTCTTAAAAAGGAATTATGGGGAAAGATTGATTTCTCTAATTGCATAAAAAAACTCTTCATCATTACATTTAATTAAGTAAATCAGGAAACACAAGCTGTAAATAGAGAAATATCTGAAGAGCACATATGCCAGAAAAACTTATAGTACAAAAATTAGACAATCCCTAATCTCTATAAATTTACAAAGAAGAAAAGTGTCATAATGCATAAACTGAATGATTACAACACAAAGAAAAGTCAGTAAATATATATTTTAAGTTCTTATATATGAAAGTACAATTAAAACAATATTTCTTACCAGTTTTCAACTCTAAATTCCTCATTAACTTCTATACATACGAATGTGAAGCATGAACACTATTACTGATGATGACTGTTACATTACTATGACTCCTTTGAAAAAGAGGTTATTGGACTTGGGAGATGACTCAGCATATAATGATGTTTGCTTGCACAGTGTTTGAACCTGGGTTGGCCAGGGTTCAGTTCTCCAGCATCCATGTAAAGCTAGATGCACACAGTTGCATAGGTGTCTGGAGTAGCAAATTACAGAGCAGAATCTGTTTACTTGGTGAGCCAGTGGCTAGAGGTTCTGGATCACCTGTTTATTAATATTCTCTCTCTCTCTCTCTCTTTCTCACTCTTATTACCTCTACTTGAAAATAAATTTAATTAAAGAACATAAAAAGCAAGTTATTTTAAAATGCTCTTCTTCGATACTGAAATAATTTACCCATAAGAAAACAGCACATAGATCTTATATCAAGAAAACAAGATTAGAGATTTCCTATTAAAATGGCAGAATAAGACTATTGTCAAGGAAGCCTAGAAGAAAAGAGGCAAAATAAACCACAATACACACTTCTAGCAAAAATTAAATTGTGTAAGGAATTATTAACCCAAGTGAGACCCCCAAAAAGAAGTAGGAGGGAGCTAGGAGCTCTGAGACATAAACCAGGAAAATCTAGAAGGTGGTGGCTGGGAAGAACTTTTATTTGGCTGGGTCCTACCTGAGCAGCAGAAGCAGAACTAATGGGAAGGGATTCTCCCACTCTCACCAACCTTCCAAAACAAAACAACAAAAAATAAAAGCAAACAAGCAAACAAACAGAAATCTGAAGGAAAGGTCATTGGGGATTGTTAGAATGGAAATGGCCCTCTGAAAGGAAAGGCTTTAATAGGCTTTAATAGGAGGAAGGGAGCCCCTGAGCTCCATGCTATCTCCCAAAATGGAAGAGAATGAAAGGCAAGATCAAGATCAGGCTTTTAGGGAATACCAGGCTGGGGGAAGGGCCCAGGTGGCCTGGAATGGGGGAGGGATGTTCTTTTTCCACCAGACACAGGCCCAGCAGTGGGGGGGGGGCTTTATCTTCTGTTTATCCTTTGGTTTCTTTGTTGAAACTTCCATTGAGGCTGGTAGGGGAGGGTACCAGGGTGTTGCTTGAATTCTGACATAACAGGGATCAGTTGAGAAACTCCAGAACATCCTCAGAAAGATTCCACAGCTACCCTTCCCCTATAAGCCAGAACCAGGAATCACTAGACATCTCAGGAGGCCAAGAGATCAGGCCACCCATCCAGTACACATCATCTAACAAAGCTGATCTGAAGAGTAGACCAACCTAACCAGGTGAGCTGAGCCCACAGTGTACCTCACAGAGAACCTGCTTCAATATAGGTGAGATTGAAAGGCATCCCAAAAGGTAACTGGACTGTGTTATTCTAGGGTAAAACATACTCTAAAACAAGATATACAGGCTTGCACCTTGAATATTGGGAAAGGTTATTAAAGTAATGAATCCCAGGGATAGAAAGACATCAAAATCAAGCAAACAGGACAGAGGTTCTGCTTGGTGGAACCTGATATGCAATTGATCTATTTTTCCATTAATTGTTGAGCTAAATTAGAGCTTTTATGACTTAATATTTCAGGGTTTATAGTGTGATTATGAATTTCTGATGTCTACTTAAACTGTTTAACAATCCACAGTGATCTTGAGTGTTGTGTAGCAGATTTCCTCAGAATTGAAGAGAGAAAGGAGGCTCAGGGGAATTCAGGAAGTCATGCTACCTAGAAACAAACATCCCTTCCTGGGAGGGCAGTGAAGGAAGGAAATTCAAGTCTCTTAGGAAGTCAACAAGTCTGGGAAAGGGTAGCAATACCCCACCCTAAGGCTACATAAAGGAGAAGGAACTCTCTCCATTCCCCTGCCTGTTTTGCTTTTGTGTGTCTGTGTTATGTTGGTGATGGCTTGTCTCCCTCTCTCTGCTTGGCCCTGTGATAGGAGGCCAGCCTGTTTCAACATTATGAAATTTCCCCTGGATCTGTAGCTTAAATAAATATTTTCATCCCATAAACTATGCATAGTTTTGAGGTTTATCCCAGCAGAGTTGGGATGATTATGACAGTTTTGGTAACAGAAAGTGTGGTGATACTGCTGAGATGAATCTGACTGTGTGGATTTTGGTCCTCTGGAACTTGTGTAAGGGGAAATGGACTTGGATTTGGTACTTGCAATTGAAGATGCCTTGAGAGCAGTGAGCCAAGTTTTAAGGACTATTCTGATTAGAGTGTGAAAATGCTAAGTTCAGAGAGGATTGCATTTGGAAGTGAAAGACCCCCAAGGCCTCTCTCAGGAGAGCGTACCCCAAAACTCCAATAACCACACCAGCAGATGCAAAAGCAAGAGGTGTTTTTTTTTTTATTCTTCGGCTGCGCGCAGTCAGGCTCCACAGCAGGCTGATGTGTGTCCAGGCAAAATGGAGCCCCGAAGAACAAAGGAGCAGGGTACTTATAGAAAAAAATCTATCTAATTATAATATAACTCAGGTTACTGGGTGTGTGGCATTTTTATTGGTTCCCTCCCTGTGTCTATATATCTCCTGATTGGTTACCGCTTTGGGGCCACATCCCAGGTCCAGCCCACATTCTAGGACAGCCATATGTTCCCTTATATGGAGTCTTTTTGCTCCTGGGTCTTTATCACCAGGCATCCTTTAGGGAGGGGGAGGCCAATCTAAAGTGAAGCTAGTTTTATAAAATGGAGTTTTATCTATAAAATGGATTCTTCAGAAGCTTGGTTTATGAACTTTCTCTTGGGAAGGAGAGACTACAGAGAACTTCATTAGAATTGTGTTACTAGAATAAAGGCTGGATGTATTCTACTGCCTATGCAAAGAGAACTTTGTCAAGGTTGAATTTATAATTGAAAGTACATATTCCATAACTATCCATTATGAATAAAATAACTGGTAGATTTATATGTGAAATGTAGAGCTAAAAAGAATTTAGGACAATGAATATCAATACATTTTATAGGCTATGGATGTATAAGGATGTGGATCCATGCCAAAATAGTTTTCATGTGTTAGGTTTAAATCTTAAAATAAAAAAAAAGGTAACAACAGATTTAGAAAGATCAGTAAGGAAGGAGAAGTTTAGGCTTTATGTATTAAAACAGATGATACTATGTAGTTGTTTAGATATTGACCATTGATTTTGTTTCTGGAATGTTTAACAATAAATTGATTTTGTTTATAGATTGTTTAACAAAAAATTAAATAATAAATGAAAATATTGTTGAGTACACCCTCTACTAGACTCAGATGGTCAGAAATGTCCAACACATAGCTCATAGCTATGAATTTGTCCCAATAAAAATCATGTTTACCTATAAGATCATAAGTTTTTTTTAGGTTCTCAGGTATGAAATTTATAAAGGACAAGGTCACCTTGCAATGTCAGAATGCTGTAATGACTAGAACTGATTTTGTAGCTCTTTTTTTTGTGTGTGTGTTGCAGTGACCTGAAATGTAGGCACTGAACTTTGGAGTCATTTAAAACAATAGGAGCTGCTTCTGCTCCTTCTGCTGCAGTTTCATCAGTGCAAGCATTGCCCTCGTGTTTTTATTAAACTGTGAGAACAGCAACACATCAGTGAAGGCAGGCAATAAGTGAGTGAAAAAAAACTCAATCTTTTAATCAAAGGAAGGGCCATTGTACTCTGCTGATCTATAAACAACCCCGCCCACCACACACATCCATACACACCCATACCAGTTCACACATCCTGTCACTCTAGGAACACCTGTTGCTTTCAACATTTCTGTGGGTAGTTTGTAACTTTAAATGTCCACTGTTTTCAGCAGCAGTCAACAAATCTCATACACTCACAGGTCATTCTGGGTCATGAGCACAACAAGGTCAGTAGAAAGGTAGGTTAAAGAGTATAGTTGAAGGTCTCACTAGCAAGTTGATTCCTTTTCAATATTAGTCATGTGTGCTGTTCAGGGCAAAGGCAATCTAAGGCATAGCAAATTTGGCCACATTGTCTGAAGCTGGTTAATTACGTAGTTGTAAGATTAACTTTGCAAAAGTTACAAGAAAGGAACTTAGCAGAAACAGCATCCCACATAAATTCTTTTAGAAACGTTATTTGTAAGTTCCATAAGAAGCATTCTCACAGTTTTTCCCCATAGTTCATTTTGACATTCAGCATCTCACCCCTATTTCTGATTCAGAAATGTATATTTTCCTTAATTTTATGTTGTATACATAAAATATTTTCATTTGTTTAATTGAGACTATGGATAGCCTTGCTGCTGAAAAGTCTGCATGCATGCACCAATTTGTTCATTTGAATTTATGAGGGTACTTGGGACTTAAATGTGGGCCAGCAGGCTTTGCAAGCCAGTATCCTTTTCCATTTACGCTTTAATTTCCTTTTACACATAATATGTAGTGCTTATTTTAGGTATATATAAACTTAAACGCACACTCAGCATTATGTTCATATACATAAAAATTTCCAGGGGATGAATGTTAATATTTCTGCTTATGTAGTTTGATATCGGTACAAAAATTATAGACAAAGACTATAAGGCATAAACCATAAGTGTTTGTTTTGTATTTATGAAAGTAGTTAACACTACTAAAAGATTTCAGTCTTCTTTGTAGGACACAGATCCCTGTGATATTGTATTATGTCTTGGAGAACAAATTTCTTTAGCAATTTTAGATTTGGTCTGATAAGGACACATTTTGCCTTCGATATATCTCAATTTTGCTTACATTTTTATAAGACATTTTTTCCAAATGTAGAATCTGGGTTTATAGTTTTAATTTTTCTTTTCTTTCAGCACATAGTGTCTAATGAGATTTGAAATCTTAATTAGATCATGTTGCTCTGTATAGAATGGACTGCTCACTTCTCAGATGGAATGTTTATTCTTAGCTTTTGAAAATTTGCTTTCAATCTGCTTTAGTGTGAGTTTCTTTGTGTGCATATTGCTCAGGATGCTTTTTAGCATGTTGAAAATATAAATTTCTGTATTTTTTCCTATTAATAACACTGATAACTATTAATTCACCAATGAATTTTCCTTAGTAACCTCTCCCTCTGTAATCCCAATCGCATTAATACTATGCAGTATAAATTTAAGGATTTATGTGATGTTTAAACAATTTATTTCTCTCTTCTTCAAATAGGGGAATCTCTTGCTCTCCTTTCCTATTTTCTTATTTTATGTTCTCATGTTCTTTTATCTTCATTTTTCAATAAATTCACTAAGAAATTTTGTTTCAAATTAAGACATTTCTCACTGTTTTAACATCCATTTACCTTATTTAATTATTTGTACGTGGCTTTTTAAGTCTTTGTGTTTTTCTGCTGAGATTTCTTATAATTTAGGTTGGCACTTTTTATTTCAATTCTAAGGATTCTTATTTGCTCACTACGAATGTGTCTGTTTTGCTTTATTGATGATAGATCAGTAGCTGTTTTAAAAAATCATGGTCTTATAATCACAGTGAGAAATTCATGTCGAGGTCAGATTACATGGATTTTCTATTCTCTTGAGACTCTTTTGTTGGCTTTGTTCTTCATCTCTCCATAACTGTTCCGTTTCATTCTGGCTCTGAATGTCAAGCTTTGGGCATGACTAATTTCATTCTTTTTCTTTCAAAAAAAAAAAGTTCCTTCTGTTTTACCAAGCAAGTAAGTAATTTACTTAGCAAATCAACCCCTTGACCTGAGGTTAATTGTGAGGGCTGTAGTGGAGCTCTGTTGCTGGTGTGTCCCTTCAGACGTGTTCTGCACACCTCCAGGTGTTGGTCAAACATTGGTGTAAATAGGTTGTAACCTGTGGCTTTTTCCTCTTCTAGGATTCTTTTTGCTCTTCACTTGTCGCAGTGCTGGCTTAAAATAGATTCACATTTTTGTAATTTATTTGTTTATTTGTTTATTTATTTATTTATTTATTTATTTATTTATTTATAAGTATAAACGTATAGAGAGAAGAGAGACAAAGAGAATGGGCATACCTTGGCCTCTACTTGCTGCAAATGAACTCCAGATGCATGCATCAGTTTGTGTAACAGGCTTTATGTTGGCACTGGGGAATCAAACCCAGGTCATCGGGCTTTGCAGTCAAGTGCCTTAATCATTTAGCCATCTCGACAGCTCAAGATTCACATTTTGGTCAGTCTTTCTCCCTACTGCTGAAGCATGCTTCACACAATAGCTCAAGCTTTAAAGTCATAAAAAATGATACACTCACTCCACAAGCTTTCCTCTAGCCCTACTTAGAGTCTATATATTTTGTCTTTCTTTTTTCCTTTCATTATGTAATGTTTTGTTTATGTGCTTAGTTTATTGGTTCTGCTGGCTTTCTAGTCAATATTTCATCAAGAAAGTAATGTAAGAGGTTTAACCTAGTAACCTTTGTGTTAAATCCAGTTTTTTTTAAAAAATAGCCTATTCACACATGGTTGGATCCTAAAGTATTGAACCCCAATTTTCAAGTTCACACTTATTCTTTCAATATTACCTTCCATATTTGTAGGAAAATTTAAACAAATATAGACCAAGATTGTAAGTTAATTCATAGGCATTTTATGTTTTAAAATGCTACATATAGTCTGGAATTTGTATGATAATTAATCTTTTAAGTTATAATATTAATTTATGGCAAATGTTTGATTTGAACTGGGGTTTAGTTTATTGGTTATTTTATTTTTTACAATAAAATGGATTGAAATGGAGCAGTGTACTTCTATTTCAAAAACATTCTATGATAGTTTCCAATTAATAAAAACACATGGTGGGGAGGATGGTAATTGATTTAGGACATGGATACTATTTAATAATTAATATATTTCCCAAAATATGAAGGATCAGTTTTAATTAGTGAATTTATAATATGCACATGTCTGCTTTTACTCTAATATTCTAATCTTATTAATATTAGCCATAGCTATAGTAAAGAAAGTCAGGTTAGATCCTAGCAAATAGTAAAAATAAATGTTTTCTGAACATCTAATATTTAAATACCTTAGTTTCATCTGCAAAAGATCCAAAATAACAATCTTAATTGTGAATTTAGACTGGGAAAAGAATGTGGTGCTTTTGTCAGATTTAACTGTAGTACTGTGCAAAAATAATACCGATTCTCTGTATCTATGGCCAATGAAATAATATGTTATTTTTTTAGGTTTTTATAACTCACAGGAAGGAAAGTGAAAAGAAATAGACCATAAAATCGTAACAGATGATATGTCTGTTTTGAAGTCTTGTTGGCATAGCTGCAGAATGATGTTCTTAAAAGTTACATCAGTGCCTTTCTCCATGTAAGCCTTACTTCAAGGTTCCATGTGGCCTCTGGCTACATAGTGAGTGTCAAGATTTTCAGTGGCCCCTCACTGTGATAAAGGAGAAAATTGAAAGGATTTGTACATCTTAAAATTGCATGATTAGACAGAGAACCTTCAAAGATTTGGACAATGAATAACTTGCTTGCAGCAATATATAGGCAATGGCAAGAATGAAGACATTAATTTGCACTAAAACATAGAGGTTAGAATTAACAGTTTCCTCCTGGGCACAGGCACAATATTCACAAGAAGAACTTTAAAAGAAACTGCCCTTTTAAACAGTGATCTCAGCAACACTTCCTTAGAAGATTATATTGATGTTAAATTCTTCTTACACTAAGTGAGCCCTCTGGGATCACAAACTGCTTGAAAAAATTATGTACAGATTATGTGAAACTGATTTCAGTCTTTCCTTACTAATTTCTGTTTTAAGATCAGAAAAGCTGTTCAATTACATAGTCTGGAGACCCTGTTTTCCCCTTCATAGATACCTATGAAGAGGAAAAACAACCACTAAGGGACATTTGCTCCATTCTTGATGTCTTCAAGAACGTTACCCTCCCTAGTCCCATCTATCCCTGCAGAATCTATGTATGCTACAGTGTAGCATATGATAAGATACCATTCTAAATTTGATAATTAATTATGTTCATTATGAAAAATGTAATTATCATATCTATTAATATATAGGAATGAAGTAATAACCTTATTTGATTTAAAGATTTGCTCTCCCCATTTGAGGGATATATATGTCTGTGACACCTGACATCTTGAATGAGATATTTTTCATATTGCATATTGAGTTAGTTATTGGAAGTAGGTAAGTTGTCCTGGAAAAAATATTTTAACAGTGAAAGTGGAGGAGACTATATACATGTGATATTTGCTGCAAGAACATATATATTGCAAGGGGTAGATTTCTTTTGATATAAGTACTTGTTCTGTCTTCTTATTTTCCATTTGAGCTTTCTTAGGTAAATTTGAGGACCTTAAAGTATATTTAATAATGAATCAATTGGCTTAAAGATTGAGACATGAATTTTAAAGTCTTTAAAAAGTAACTTGTTCAACAGTGTATTCAACTAAAATATCTAATTATTCTATAGGCAGGTTCTCAACCATTCTAGGCTGACCTGGAATTGCTGTGTATGACCTTGTGCTTCTGATCTTCCAGCCTCTACCTCTAGAGTGAAATGATTAAAAGCTTGTACAAGCACATCCACTATACAACGTGCTGGAGATTGCAATCAGGGTTCCTGCATGCTTGTCAAGCACTCAATCAGCTGAACCACATCCCAGCCCATTATCATATTTTCCATGTTATTAGTCCATTCTCATAAGGAATATAATGCATGGATGATTATGGAAAGACAAAAGCTATCCCTGGTTGAAGTAACTCTAGTATCTTAGTGAAAACTTAAGTCCCAATTAAATCATAATTAACACCAAATCCCATGTTTAGTAAATAATTAAAATAAACTAATAAATATGGTTTTGGAAAATGTCTTGTTTTTTTTAAGATATTTTGCAAAGAATGGTAAAAACAAAATTCCTCCGAGAACAATTTAAAAGCAAGAATATGTACTTTGTCCCATGATTACCGACGATCCATGATTTCCTGGGCCTCATACATCTGGGTACATAGTGAGTGAGTACAGGAGTTTGTGGTAGGGAAGAGATGTTCGCTGCTTGACCAACAGGAAAACAGAAGAAGAATACAGGAAGAAAGTAGGGTAAGATACAGCCCCTTGAACATTCACCCTCTCATGGCCCTACATACATCTTACTACCTCCCAGTAATGCCATATATTAAGAAGGAAAGAAAGAATTAAATCCACTGATTACTTCAGAGCTTCTGTGAACTATTTGTACCTGGAAACACCCTCAAAAGTACACTGGGTGGTAGGTGGAATTCATTGATTTCAAGCCAAGTTACCAATCAAGATTCACAAGCACACCTCTTGCCTAAAACCTCACAAGTCATTCCTTGCTCTTCATCTGTTCTCCCCTGAACCAGAAAGATAATCTGGCCTGGCCACATCTCTGCTGCCAAAGCTTTCCAGCTTTTCTCTTACTAGACTCTGACCTTATCTTATTACAATAGGTTATTTCTCAGCATTAAAAGTGTTATGAAAGAACTGTCAAAGCTCTTGAATACCTGTACGAGGCTTAAGGTAAGACCCTGTTGCTGAATAAATCACAGAGAGTCATCAAACAACACCAAGAGATCCTGCTAGATCCAGAATGGTAACCAGCTCCCAGATGGTAGCATATGTAGCACTGGAGAGCTTCCAGGGGAAATTGGTCAATGATATTTGAAGAAAGCAGAGACACTGATATACAATATAGACAGTTGTCACAAGAATGCTGAAAACATGGCTGTATGGAAGAGACTAGCAAGTCAAGAAATACTCATCTGTGCAATAGTGGATGAACAGAGGATGGTAATCAAAGGCTCACTGATTGGCTAAGAAGGAACCCTTAACTGGAACTAGGATCCATGATAAAATCCTATGGGGAGCAAGAACCTAGGCTCTTAGGGGAAATTCCCACTATTAGAGAGCTTCAGAGGCTACCCCCATTAGAATCTTGCCAAAAATAGCAAGTCAGATAACCCATGAAAGGTCAATGGAGACAGAAACTGTAGCAGAAATCAAGAAACACTTAAGATCTCAACAATAAAGTAAACTTAAAACTCACCCACTATGACTCAGGGAACTAAATGGAAGAGGGGGAGGAATGAATGTAAGAGCCATGGTGGGGGAGAATATTCAGAGATATGGTCCCCCTAAGAAACAATGCATAAAGGGGGACAAAAATAAAACTGTCTACTATTGGTGTAGTTCATAACCCCTTACTCTACGGACAGATCCAGTATGCCCATTGAGGAAGGACACCAGTGGGTAGGGAACAGAGTGGAGGGAAACAGGGACACATTCACAAGATTTGGTCATACAATGTATATACTTATTCATAATAAAGATTTAAAAAATTAAAAAGGAATGTGATATATATATGTAAATATATATATATATGTAATGTCTATATAGTTAATGAAATAAAATCTAGCCTGAATGCTCAAAAAAATAAAAAAATAAAAGAAAGATTTGCTCATAAAATGTATATAATTATTCATAATGAAGATACTCATTAAAATAAATAAAAGTGTTTTGAGGGATGAAGAGATGACTCAGCAGTTAAGGCATTTGCATACAGAGCCTAATGACTGGAGTTTGACTCCCAATTATTCAAACAAATCCAAATGTACAAAGGGCACATACATCTGGAGTCCATTTGCAGAGGCTAAAGGCCCTGGTGTATTCATTCTATTTATCTATCTCTTTCCTATGTTTCTCTGCTTACAAATAAATATATATAATACATTTTTAAAAAATGTTTTGATTAATTTCAATTTAATTCACAAATTCTTACGGGTTATTTTGCACTTTTAGTCTAATAGCTCCAGGGAACTGTGCTTTAGTCAAAGGGTTGATTGGCACTGTTCATATATATTTGTATAAAATAAAATTACTATACGGTAGAAAAACGACACCATATTTTATGGAAGATTTGTTGCATGCCTCGTATCTTGTAAATCTTCACATGAATACTTGAAATAAGTTAATTGAGTGAACTATGCTGAAATTTATTTCTCAATTATTCATTACCCCCAAAGAGATGATAGTTTTGTACATATTCTGGTTAAAATAGGGTCCTGATGAAGGATGTTGCAAATATTTTTTAAAAGGCAGGTTGGGTGAGGAAAGGGTTTATGTTGGCTGACAGACACAAGGGGAAGCTCAATGATGTCAGGGAAAATCAATGGCATGCACAGGGGCTGGCCATCACCTGCTGGCCAATACCAGGTGGACAATAGCAACAGGAGAGTGTACCAAACTGGCAAGGGGAGCTGGCTATAACACCCATAAGCCTGCCCTCAACAACACAGCTACTAACAAGTTTCCAATTCCAATATTGTCATCAGCTGGGAATTGAACATTCAGAACACCTAAATTTATGGGGGACGCCTGAATCAAACAACCATGAAAGCTAACATTGTTTTCTTTTGCATTCTGGAAGTTTCACATTGGCTGGATATTGAAAATAGTCTCTAAACAGTTGTTACTGGTTTTCTAAAGAGACCAGAACTTTCTGGGAGAGAAAGAGCAGTGTCACTTGGGAGAAAATCCCAAAATTTGATATGTGAAATAGGATGGTTTCTACATATTCCAAGTTCATCCTCTTATTCTGGACAACAAGAGGATGCATCTACTTTTACCAAGCAAAATATGTGGAGAGGACTAGAAAATCAGGAATTAATTTAAAAGACTGTAAATTTGTGACTTTGATTAGACATCAAAATGCAGAGAAACAAATTAGTTATTCATAAACGGAGCATTTATTACTCACAAAAATTTAAATTGAGAATATCTCAGTGAAACTAATCTCCTTGAAAGTGATGGAATCTTATCTCAGTTCTTTGGTGTGCAAAGTCAGGAATCTAGGATGCCCAAGGGAGTTATCAATCATCCCTAAAGCTTTCTCAGTAGATCCAGGTCTTTTGACAAATTCAGGAATGAATCTCACAGACAAGAAGGATTACTTTTAAAGAAGAAGTTTTATTTCACGAGAAATAAATTTAGAGATAAAAGCTTACCATAAATAAAAGCAAATTTATTATTTAGAAAAAAAATAGAGAGACCTCTCCTAGAGGGAGATTCCTTATGAGGAGGGAGAGAGGGGACCCAGAGACATGCTGTTCATTGAAAGAGTAAAAAGCAAAGGTGACTACCTCTCTACAAAGACAGCATTCCCAGGAAGTGATCTAGCTCTGAGTTTCTTTGTGATGAGTCTTGTCAGGCTTTTCTAGGGCAAAAAATATGATGATCTTTAGGATGACTGAGAGATAAACGTACTTCTGGTCTAACTGTCCATCTTTAGGTGGGTCCATGTCACCCTTCACAAGCAGTGGACTGGTCACATTTCCCTTTTTCTCAGTGATAATGTCGGAAAGAGTTCAGCACATAGGTACAAGCTTTTCAAAGAAGTGGAACAAAATCGCAGAAGTAAAACACAGAGAGGCTCTGTGGACCTTCAGTGCCAGCTGGGGCCTGCCAAGCCTGACTTTGTTGTGTTTGACAAGAGCCCTGTACATATCTTATCTGGTCACCATGGCTTTCTTATACCTGGCTGTGAGATCTCCTGCTCTTTTTTTCCCAGTTTGACTTTACTGTTTTACCTCCAACATTCTCTTTATCAAGACAAGGACAAATAAAAAAATTCATAAGCCTATGGTTCCTTTCCTAGCTAACAAGTTTTGTCCTTCTACTCTGTATGATTGCAAATATTGTGTAAAAAAGTTTAGTATTTTAGGTCATTGATTAGTAAATAGATCATTTTATTACCTTAAACATTTAAAAAATGGAAAATTTGATAATTGCACACACGAGTTCTGGGAGGTATTCCATTATTACAGAAAGCCAGTTTCTCTCTATATTTATTAACCGTGAACTAACAAGCACATCATTGGAACATTGTGGAAATTCAGTAGAATATTTAAAGAAGTAGATATAAAATATTTAAAAATATAACTGGTAAAAGTAAATATAATTATTATGTATGTACAAACATGCAGTTTCCATTTTCATCTACCAAATTGAAAATAAAATATTCAAAGTATCCCCTTCCTTTAGGAAAAGACATCTTATTCATTTAAAAATGTTATGTCAATATTATTTCACTTTGCTAAAAGAACTTGACACACATGTCACATATATGTATATCCACAAATGCAAATAAGAATAGGAGATGCAGCTCATTTAGAAGGGTACTTGCTTAGCATGCACACAATTCTATCTTAATCTTGAGCAATACCTAATTCAGCCATGGTTATGCATGCTTCAAATACCATCACTCATTATGTGCAGAGGTAGGAAGGTCAGATATTCACATTTATCCTTAGTTGCATAACAATTTCACGGCCAGCCTAGGAAACATGCTAATATGCCGAAAAAAAAAACAGTTTTATTTATATTGAATAATTAATTATTACTTCAGTATTCAATCCAATCAGAGAGCAATTGGTTACCCCATAACAATTATGTCTCTATTGAGTACATCTTGCCTCCCTGGCTGGTTGTGTGTTTGTAAGTGTATTTTCAGATTTGTATGTAAATTGGAGTAAGAATCAGTAGTAGAAGCCAGGAAACTAGAAAGGGGCTGTGAATATGGAAGAGACAGAGAGAGCTGAAGAGTTGGGAGACAGTAAATGTGCAAATAGAGGGACAAAAACTGGGGGGTGGAAAGGTCTAAGGTCTATAATATTTATATAAAATAAATAGTGTACAAATCAACATAAAGCAGTTTGTCATCAGAAAAAAATATGAGTATGTGTTTGTCCTTGAACTATTTTTTCCATATACTAAACTAATTGTGTCTGTTCTATTTTGCGTCAAAGAACATAAATTCTGAAAGTTAATTTAGTAAAGCTAAACAGGCTTTGCAGTTTCAATTAGCAACTTTATCCATCCAACCTATCAATTCATCTGTGCATATAAATGTATTACAATATCTACTTTCAATTATATAGGTATGAGCTTCATCTTAGAACACTTCTGCCCTTTAAATGAAATTTAATATATTTCTGGAACTGAGAATTTTAAATACCTAAAGTTTTCCCAGAGAAGTTATAAAACAAAGAACTTAAGACAAGGCTACACATTTCTATCCACTTATGAGGAGGAGATCTGCACTGCCACTAACTTTACAGGGAAGGAGAATACACCAATATTCTCATTTAATAGAACTTAAATGTCTTTCCTTATTATCCAATCTTCCCCTTAAGGATGAGATTATGATTTTATATTTACTTTTATTTTGCTACTTACCTCTCCCTGAACAGTAAGATGCTTGCCATTTTGAGTACATTTCCAGCAGAATTTGTTTTTAACTATTATTAAGTGCATATTTCAGCTACTAGATGCTGTCCTCATTTCACCTTTACAAAAAGCTTTGCTAGTACTGTAATTCGTATGAGAGTAATCTGTCTGAAGCCAGAGGGAATAGACCCAGTGTGCACATATTATGTAATCATCAGCAATACCGATGATATGATACCAAGCAATCCAAAGAGTTTTGATAGAAAGTAAAGAAAAGCTAATATCATGTTTTGGTTAAATGACAAAATAACGAATCTATAACCATTATAGCAACAAATCAATATTCTTTTTTTTTAA
>PVHP010011248.1:0-45569 GCA_004024765.1 Zapus hudsonius | reverse complement strand
ACTGATGGGTGCCATGCCTCCGGACAGTCTCCCCCACCACGGCTCTCACAATCTTTCCGCCCCCTCTTCCGCTCAGTTCTCTGAGTCGTGGTGGGTGAGTAATAAGGCTGCTTTAATGTTGCGAGCTTAGAGGTCCTTGTGTCGAAAATCCTTGGTTTCTGTCTCAATGGCCTATACTGTGTTGATTGAATGACTGTGGTTATAGGTCCCTTGTTCATCATTCATTGTCTGCTGAGTTCCCTATGGATCCTCCCTGATATGACTGTGGTGGCTCCTCTCTTGTCAGGATCTCATCCATCGGCCTAAGGTTGGTTGGTAAGGTTAGATGGGCCACAGCTCTCTCGTTGTATCCTGAAAAACACAAACACATTTGGCTTATCTAGAGTTGGTTGAATGGAGCTGCGCTCCCCTGCTAGAACCTCCAAACAAGCTCTCAAGGTCCTATGTTGTAATTTATATGTGTGTTTAAATCAACGAATGGAAAACAAATATTTTATTTAGATGGAATAATCAGATAAATTCTAAAATGAGCATTCGTAGCAATTAATAAAATACAAATAAAATGAAGTGGCCAATGATTGTATCATTATTAGGTCTTTTATTCAGTTTAATATTGGTGCAATATAACTTTACAGTTATACATTGTATTTATTGTTAATAATGTATTGTTTAATTGATGCCTATAGCAAGAATAGGGTGGATAGAAGAGAAATACAGTGCTCTGATGCTGAAGTCCAAGTGGGTCAGAAGTAAAACAGTTAAGAGATCCCCCTAAGATCCTGTTTCATCTGGTACATTTATCTACTTAAAATTGTACTCAGTACCGCAATGGGCCTGTAGTACTTTAAAAATTAAAGTTAAACACATAAAATCTGGTCATGATTATACTTAATTTGGTTTTGCATTTATGGGGAAAAAACACTCTCAACATCCCCAATTTGTTACTTTAAAGAGACAAGTTTATCAATCTCAGATTAAAACTATCCTTTTTATCATTTAAAAAAGTGGAAATTATAGAAATAAGGCCTTTGATTTTTTTTGAAGTACAAAATGTAGAATGCTAAACAAAATCATATAATTTTTATGTTGTATTTTATCACGTCATCTGTTAACATGTAGACATTTTGCCATTTTGATGCTTTTAAATTAAATGCCCTTTTAGACTGTAACAGAAATTTTGGGAAATAATTTAGAGAGTAGCTGGTATGGCCTGTATTTCTTATCCTTACCTAAGCAATGGAAAAAATAATGGAATCTCTGAAATTAGCATCGATACAATATAAACTATCATGGAGACTTTGCTGGGATTTCATACATTTTTCTTTTACTATCCCTTTTGTGAACTAGTCGCTGAAGCAGACCCCCACATTGAACTGAATTGTCAATGTCTCATTCATTTCCTCTAATCTGTGACAGTTCATCAGTCTTCTCTTGTCTATTCATGACCTTGACACTTTTATAGAATGACCTTCAATTTTGGTTTGCCCGATGTTTCCTCATGATTAAATTGAGGTTAGGCTGTATTGAGAAGGATAACAAAGAAATGAAGTTTCTGTCTCAGAGAGTAGATGACATCATTGTATATTCCTGGTAATATTTACTGACCACTTAGATAATGTGGTGACTATAGAATTTAAACAAAGTAAACTGTGATTTTTTTTTAAATTGCAATTAATAAATATGGGGTGGCTCATTGTTAGCTATCTGGGAGATATGTGATTATCCTACTTTCATATAATTTTTACTGGTTAATTTTATCAGTAATTGTTACATTTTTACCTGCAGCAATAACAAGTCCCTTTCCACTATTTATGTAGCTTTCTATCCAATGGTATCCTTTGGTCATACTGATTGCTCCCACTTCCATCAAGAAACACTGTTCATTCTACCCTTCCCTCTCTCCTGATTTGTACCTTTTTTCTCCTAGAATGATTAATTTGGCACTTGCCATCAATTATATCTCTTTATTGTTTCAAGTCCAGAATATTCATAGTTGCAGAAATGTCTAATGTGGTAACCAAAGTCTCTAGAAAATCAGAAAAGAAATATATATGTATATAGATAGATAGATAGATAGATGATAGATAGATAGATAGATAGATAGTATGAATGAAGGGCCTTTATTAGATTGGCTTACAATATATGTGCTGCATGGTCCACAAACATCTCTCTATACAGTGGAAAATCTGAGAACCCAGTAGCTTCTCAGTACACAAGAATGGAGGCTTCAGCAGCCACAACCTGGTGCTGAAGGACTGTAGGACTCCTCAAGAGACACTGGTCTCCAGCCCTCATTGAAAGGCTGAAAAGCTTGGTCCTGATGACAGGAAAGGATGTTAGCAGCTGCAGCAGCCATAGCAACCAACAACAATGGGATAAATATACTCACCAGGAAAAAGCAAAGAAAGGCATGCAGGCAAAATACATTGATTTTTTTTCCCCTTGGTCTTTTTTTCTGGGCTGTCTCTAGACAGGCTGCTTATGATGAAAAGGTCTTCTCCCTGAAGTTAATCCTTCCTGGAAACACTCTCCCAGACACATGCAAGAGGCAAGTCATTGACTTCTGATCCAATCAAGGTGACAAATGACATTAACTATTACAAGTTAACTTGACACCCAACTTCATCTCCTTTGTCCTATTTAGTTTCCAAATGAAGATATCAACAAGGCCATAATGCCACTTGAGCCACTGGAAACATACTGTTCTTCCCCCAAATCAATGGCAAAATCCCCTGAGCCTTTCCTACTCTTTTACTATGCCATAACTTAAATACTATATAGATTAACAATACTTAAATACTGCTATTATCTCTATTAATGGTATATTACATGGGTGTAATGGTTTGAATGTTTGCCCCATATACTTGGCCATTGTTTAAACTTCTACTTGAGCCCCTAGCAGGCAGATTCCTATTTGAGGGGGGCATGCCACTGGGGGAATATCTGAAAGCCCAAAGGTTTGGAGAGAGTAGATTGAGCTCTGGCTATTCAAGTTTGTGGTACTGGCTGTTGGTGGTTTCTCTCTGCTTGGATCTGTGAAAGGGACCAAGCTTCTTTCACCATTTGTGTAACTTCCCTTAGATCTGCATGTTTGAAATAAATCCCTTCCTCCCATAAACTTTGTCTGGTTTGATATTCATCCCAGCAACATGAAGCTAACTACAATATTGGTTAAAAAAAAGTGAAGTATCTGTTTAACACACATCCATATAAAAACATATTCTTAACAAAATAGAACAGAACTACTAGTAACAATTACAAGCCTTATTTCTGTAACTGGTCACATGGTCTTAGCTACTATTTATAAGGAACTTCTCACTACCCATTCAGTGTCTCTTCCATGCTCCGCAAGCACCTTAGTAGGTCGTGGTCCTTTATTGGGAGGGATGATCCACATCTTCATTCCTGAAAACTCTGGGCCATTAATCACCCTGCTTTGATTGAGATATTTTAGTTTCTCATTAACCGTAATCACAGGACATGATCAAAGCAAGAAGCCCCCTAAAGGATCTCCTTTACACTCCAGATATTCTCTTTCTTACCTCCAAGAAGAAGACCAATTCCACTGGAAGTCTGAATTTGTAACGTATATTTTTAAGAAATATGATTCAATTGTCTTCATTTTAATCTTTTTTTAAAAAATTTATTACTTTTTATATAATATCTTTATTATGAGTAAGTATGTACATTGTATGAGCAAATCTTGTGAATGTGTCCTCGTTTCCCTCCTCTCTGACCTCTACCCACTGGAGTACTTCCTCGGCCTGCATACTGAATCTGTCCATAGGATAGGGGGTATGAACTGCATAAAAGGTAGCTTTCCCCCTTTGTGTGTTGTTGCTGAGGGGGCGCAATATATCTGGATATTCTTCCAACCCCTCTTCTGCTCATAGTGGGTGAATTTTGAGTCTGTTTTATTGTTGAGATCTTAAATATCTCTGGATCTTGGCCCTGGGTTGTGTTGGGTATTGTTGGTGTCTGTCTCCATTGACCTTTCATGGGTTATCAGACTTGTTGTGGTGATTGGTCTACTGTTTGACTCATCACTTTCTCATAGGTTTCATTTGAGCCCTGTTTGAAGGCCAGGGGAGGTTTGTCTCCAGTCAGGATATTAGCCATCATGCAATGTCTTTTTGGAGGAATTGGGTTGTCCCTGACTCTCTCTCTGCCTTCTGAAAAATACAAACAGAATCTCTATTGGAGAATGAGATCAATATAGGTTAAATGAGACAACACTGTCATCACTTCTAGCTCCTAATGGGTGTAGTCTCTCTGTAGCTCTCTGAGAGTGGGAATTGTCCCTAGGGGCCCAAATTCTTGGTCCCCATAAGATTTTGCCATGGATCCCAGTTCCAGGTAAGGGTTCCTTATCACTAAGTGGATCTCTTAGCCAATCAGTAAGTTGTTGATTACATTCCTAGGTTTAGTGCCATCATTGCACAGATGAGCACTTCTTGACTTTCTGGTCTCTTCCATATCATTGTGTTTTCAGTATTCTAGTGACAACTGTCTGTATTATTTATCAGTGGTCTCTGCTTTCTCCAAATATCATTGACCAATTTCCCCTGGCAGCTCATGCAAAACATTCCAATGCTACACATGCTACCATCTGGGAGCTGGTTACCATTCTGGATCTAGCAGGATCTCTTGTTGCTTGATGACACTCTGTGATTTCTTCAGCAATAGGGTCTTTAATCTTGATGACTTTTATTTTGTCTAAACACTAATGTCTTGATAGTTTCTCTTGGGTTTATGGTTTACAGAATGGGTTGATTTCAGATTTTTCATTAATACTGAATGGTAGTTACGTCACCCTAGGGCATGGATTTTGGGGCTTTAAATGAATGAATTAAATTGCTCAGTGAGGGCTCTCCTTTCCAACTGGTCCACAATTCTGATATATTTCAGTCCTGTGCAACTTTTAACATCTCTGCCATACTCTCTGACCCTTAAAGACACCACCTTTAGGCCTTTCCACATAGATACATAGATGTGCACAAGCACTCACTCTCCACCAAGGACTGCAGGTCCTCCTGTAAATTCCTGGGGAAGCTTCTCTAAATGACTATCTCATTTACCATATACAAATTCCAGCTGATCCACAGCCTCAAATTCCAGTCTAACTCCTTGGGTTGGTGTCCCTCTATTGTCTAATTCTGAGCCATCTTCCTCCAGCCAATGTTCCAAGCTGAAATCTTGTATAATGTGAAATTCACTTTATGGATGACAGTGTATTATCTACATTTACAATCCCTAAATATGGTCACATTATATATTTAGCCATTTTTAATAATTATGTATATAGAATTAGTTCAGGATTCATTACTTCCAGTTACCTGAAGAAACCTTCTAACATAAGGAGCGTTGATCACACATTAGACTATTCAACAAAGAAATCAAAAGCAACCTCTCACCCATGTGAAGCAGTTAAGAAGCTGGTAATGAAAAACAGGACGCATTGACTTTCTGCTCATTCCTAGAACGCACCAAGACTCTCTTTGCCTCAGATTTTGCAAAGGCAATTCTCTTTCCTTGAAAAATCTTTCCTATACTGCTTGCCTGAATGGCTCTTCCTCATTTATCAGATCTCAGCTAAAATATCACTTCCTCAGAATGTCACTTCTCTCTTGGTTCCATGTCTAAATTACTTTATATAATGTTACTCTTTTGCACAGAGCACCATAGTTTGTCAGTGCAATAATTTTTTTTTCTTTTAAATTTCCAAAGGTGAAGATGATTTAACTATATATTTCACAAATGCATGAGTGACTACATTTTCTTCATTGATTTGTTTCTAGTCCTGTCACACTGTTAAAAATAGTGGTATGACAGTATATGTATGTTTTGTATTAACAGATGAATGCTTTGGTCAGTGTCACAGTCTTAATAGAAAAGATAAAATATTTCATATTGGTAAAAAGTCTAAAGAGGAAGAAATTTTAAGTGGTAGAGAGAGAAAGTATTTCAAGGCAGGAAAGCCCTATGCATTTACAAAGAACAAATCATATTTCAGGAGAGATTAACTAGATATTTCTTTTTAAAGAATGTATGTATTTGTGTTCTCCAGCAAAGCATATATATATACATAAATGTTATTAGTTATAATATATATATGCATTAAAAAAGAATTCTTACAAATAACTCCCTAAGAAGATACTGACTGGAGGAATACCAATATATTACTATTGCATTATGTATTATGTCCCTTATAGTTTAATTTCAGTTGTGAATAGAGGAGGATAGCCAACAATGCCTTGTGAATTGACAGTTGGTAATAGCCATGTTAGTGTTGAATAATTTGCTTGACAGCTAAAGTAACACGGTTTAAAAAAATGTGACTTCGGGCTGGAGAGATGGCTCAGCGGTTAAGGCACTTGACTCCAGTGCCCAAGGCCCCGGGTTCAATTCCCCAGGACCCACATAAGCCAGACCCACAAGGTGGTGGCCCTGGTGCGTTCTCTTTCTCTCTCTCTCTCTCTCTCTCTCTCTCTCTCTATCTCTCTGCTTGAAAATGAATAAATAAAATATTTAAAAAAAAAATGTGACTTCTGTGGCTGAAGAGGTTGATCAGTGGTTCAGGCCACCTTCTTGCAAAGCCTGCAGCCTGGGTTCAGTTCTCCAGGCTCCACATAAAAGCAGATATACAAAGTGGCCCATGCAATGGCAAGAAGCTCCAGTGCACTTTTCTCTCCTTCTCCATCTCCCTCTCCCTCTCCCCTTCCCCTCCCCTCCCGCTTCCCCTCTCTTCTCTCCTCTCCTCCCCTCCCCTCTCCTCTCCATCTGTCCAAATAAGTAAAGTATTTTATTGTGTCTTCTCTAGGCACCTGCCTGCCTGCTTGGAATCTCACTCTAGTATTTATTGGCTATGCATGGGCCAGGCATCTTGACCTTTGTATCTCATTTGCTTCATGTTATAGGAGGATCTTAGTAAATCTATGTCATCAGTTTCTCTCATTCATTAATTCTTCACAAATTTATTGCATGCATATTGCATTCTCAAAATTTTATATGATATCTCAGTGAACAAAAGCTCTGCCATTAAGAGACTACAGTCTAGTGAAAATAAAGTAAAATATGAAAAATATATGTTCTATGCACATGTAGCTGAGCAACTGTGGCTAGAGTAGAGACAGATATCCTACCCAAAGAAAAATGAGAAGTGGCCATATCTGTTTTTATTTTGGCAGGTAGTTGAATGATGGCACATTGTTGTAAGCAGAAATATTTGTTTATAAAAGGAAAACAGTATGCCGAGAGGTTGAGGTTGAAACTAGAATATCTATTTACCTTTAATCAGAAACGTGTTTCTAATCAGAGCAGTACTTAAGAATTCAAGTAGTCTGCTAATAATCAGTAGGTGGAATGATGCAGACAAAGATCAGAGAATGGAGAAGTAGATTCTTAACTGACATATATTTTTCTGAGCAAAGATAAAACGGATGAACCAACCTGCAAAGTACTCCTCCCCAGTGCCAGAGCCATATTAGCCTTTTGCAGATGGTCATACCACACAGACTTGCAGGTGTGAAGTGGGATCAGTTTCTCCCCTTTCTTCATAGTGCTCCCACTGATATTACCCTCATCAGCAGACTGGATTTCCTATCCTTCCTTACAATGTGACATCATCCTCCTTGTGACCCAAACACAGGTCATAATAGTTGTTCTACTTAAATCTGAGGAGAGAAGAAGGAAACAGGCGCTGAATCAATAAATTTGTTCTCACAGACATTGAAAGTTAAATATGTACCTTGAATTTCACATACACTAACATCCTTCATGCTACACAGGAGATTTTAGGGAATGATTTTAGGGAATGGAGTATATTAATGTCAAATTCCAAATAAGTTACAAATTTACTTTGTACAAATGAACAGCTAAGAAATTCCATGTTTCTTTAAATTATCATCCAACTATGCTGACTAGTACATTCAGACAAATTCAAAGGCTATTTGACTAATTTGAAACCAATGGTGGCTATTTCACATTGAGGTATCTAGAATATTTTAAAGTACTAGCTCTTTAGGGAAATAACCCTAGTAAATTCACAAAATTGTTACAGCTTTCAAAGCATTGGGCAGCTTGTTTCTGAAATGCCTTATCTCATTCGTGTTTTGTTCTAGTAACATTCTGCAGACAGAAACAAAAGAAAGGAATACAACTATCTAAATAAGCACCAAAACCCTCCTCAGAAAAGAAGTGCCACCTTTGAAAGTAGGTTGATTAGATGTGATCCAGTTTACTCATAACATCTTTTTAGGGGCTATCTAAAAATGCCTATTAAGCAACTATAGAACTTCTTAAATAAAATAAGAGGAAATACAATGAGAAGACATAAAGATTATCATGGATGGGATAAGAGGGATAATGTGCAATAATAAAAGATATTCCTTGATTAAATGCAGCATCTCCATGCATCAGTATTGTCATTAGCCGTTAAGCTTTGTGACTTCTAATAAGGATCCCAAGACCAAATGAGAATGATTTAGAATCTATTATTCAGGAGGCAAGAAATCGGAATGATAATCATATCAAATGAAACAAAAAAGGGGATTATGAAAGGGTATTTAAAAGTAAGAATAAAGTATATAAATTTAAACTAGAACATGCAAATATCTCATTTCAAGGTTCTGGCATTTAATACAGGCAGACAATTCCAAATATGGCTGTATAAAAATCACTACTAGGTACTTTCTGTGATGATATATAAGTACTATAGAAATAATTTATTGTTTAACTATGATAAGATCAAAAATTGAAACATTTCTTCCATTATGGAAAGTTTTAAATGGCATTGTTTATCAGGGGATATTGCTATTTCTCTACTAAAAAAAAATCAAAAGTAGAGATATCTATCTCTTGCCTGCTTACCAATCTCTGCCTATTTAGCTACACATTCAAGGAACTTGTATTTTTCTTCAATGATATCTGCTCCCACATGTGAAATGAACACCCCCAAATGCTAAAATCCCCCAATATTGTTGAGACTAGATGCACTTGCAGAAATCCCCTGTGGACACGTGATGTGTGGGGCTTTAGTGCTCTGTGCCTTTGCAGTACACAGGAACTAAATCAAACACTTCAAGTGCTGGACATTAATAATATCCCCATCCTCAAAGGAGGCTACAACTCCTAATGGAAAGATTATTCTCCAAACCTCATCAGCACTGCTGGCCTCAAGGTGACTCACTCTCCCACCTGAACCTGCAGCAATTTCTTCCTCCACTGCTCTTGCCAGACATTAGCTGTTGCTATCCTCCACAAAGGGACATTAATAGTCTTGAAGGCAATATGCTGTTTTTGTTCTTGCTTGTCTCCTCCCTTGGAGCTCATTAACTTATATCTGCCCTCTAGGAGTATAACACGTAATCATCTAAGGTGAGGGAGAAAGATTTTGTAACTTTTCCAAATAAAGATTAGAGGAAAAAGATGTTTTAAAGTAAATCATTAAAATCAAGGTAATTCATTGTTCACAAATCAGAGTTCCCTTGATTACAAATTCTTTAATGTTGGCAATATTGTCATTTTCTAATACACTTAAATATATTCTAGATTCAAACTGCAGTTGAAAACATTTTCTAGCCTTGTAAAATGTACATTCCATTGACAGGAAACTTATGGAAGGTTAACTAATGTGACAAAACCTATTGTGATAACACATAAATTTTTTGTCCTTTAGATAGTTCAACATGGTAGTTCAGCACTTGAAAAGGAAGAAAAGCCTCTCTCTCTCTCTGTCTGTCTGTGTCTCTCTGTCTGTCTGTCTGTCTGTCTCTCTCTCTCTCTTTCTCTCTCTCTCTCTCTCTCTCTCTCTCTCTCCTCTGAAGGGAATATAGTCTAACTCAAGTCTATAATCCACTCATGAAAAAAATATCTGGAATTGGAGATCCTATTCCTTGAGAGAATTTGACTCTTATCTGGCATTCGGGATATTCTTAAGGAGTTCAGAACAGGCTTTCAGATTACACACATCAAGAGAGATGAAGACCTGTTGTGGAAGCATGTGGGGGTGTGTATGCAACGGCCACAGCCTCTACCTGTGTTCCAGGAAAACGTCTCCACCTTGAGCCTGATGCATGCTTGCAAATCCTGTATAGGAATGGGCGTGGTGGTGCACGCCTTTAATCCCAGCACTTGGGAGGCAGAGGTAGGAGGATCACCATGAATTCAAGGCCATCCTGAGACTACACAGTGAATTCCAGGTCAGCCTGGACTAGAGCGAGACCCTACCTCAAAAAAACAAAAACAAAAAAATCCTGTATAGGAACGCTCACTTCCTCTGGCATCCAGTGAAGGATACTGAGTCACTCACTGCACAGAGACCATCTTTTCTACCTTTTATGTTATAGACTGGCTTCAGTGTTTTCTTCTGAAACAGCCTTATTTGACCCCCGCCTGTGACACTCAATGCCCCAATTTAAAATCCCTTTTATGAACTGGAAAAAAGAGACTGAGATGTTTAGTTACCCACTTCATGGGTGATCATGATGATGACTCAGCTAAGATTTACAAATGATACTGACATTCTTGGAGCAGGTTGCTGAAGGACAGGCCTGTTAGGAAAGCCAAAGCTTTCCTGACTCTGGAAACTGTGCCTTGGAAGCAAGGGGCGTGTGCCTTCTGAGAGGTACAAAGAACACAAGTTCTTCAATACTTAAACAGCTTTATCAGTTCTGAATAATTACCACAATCTTAGAAATTCTATTTACCCATAAATTTTCCTATTGGGAAAAACTAAGCATATTTTCCTGTTTCTTATGAACCCATCTTCATATTTTTTTTCAGTTTCCCTAACAGTCTCATTTTCTAATAAGCGAAGTGGTTATTTTAAACTGAATAAAAATAAAGTCCAAGTCACCTCAATAATTAGGCATGAAAGCTAGTGTTTAATTTATGACCACTTTCTTGCAGATTGCAGAATATAACTTTTATATGAGCATAAGAAACAAAAGGAGCCTAACTCCTCATAACTCCACATTTGGACAGAAAATCAAGCCAGCAGTATGGCCTCAGCCCATCCAAGAGCTACTGAATCATTTTTCTTTTGTTTTTGGTTTTTAGAAAGGTAGGATCTCACTCTATCCCAGGCTGACCTGTCACTCACTGCTTAGTTCCAGGCTGGCCTCAAACTCAACAGGATCTTCCTACTACTGTTTAACTATATGTTACTAAGCTTCCTAGAAAATGTTTTTTGTCCAGTGACTGTAAGTAGCAAAGAGCCAGGACAAAAGGGTTTTGAAAATTCGAGCAGGACACTTGCTTCCAAGAGTAAAGCAAAAGGTTATGTAAATATCAAAACCACAGCATTAGAAGTTTTGGTGGAGATGATTTTCACAACCAGTTCATTCCACCAAGAAATTATAACCCGTAGGTTCATTGCTAACTTTCAGTGCTGTTTATATAATCACCAAATATGATTTCTGTTGTGTATGGATAAAAATGCACATATATGTATGTGTGTATATAAATATATAAAATTATGTTTTCTTTAAAAAAACTTAAAGTGTCATGTTTCCTAGATTGTCACCATATTAATAAAAACATTTCTCTTTTGAATATGTACTAGGTATATATATATATATATATATATATATATATATATATATATATATATATATATATATATATTCCTTTTCTGGCTTGCTTGAGAGATTTCTTTGCAAAAAAAATCTGGTACTACTTTTAGTAATTCTTTGACCTCAAGATCTCTGCAGTGCTGTTATCTAAACTCAGGATTCCTGTGTACTGTCGTTCTTTAAGTCAGGTGACATCTCTGTATTGCAGCAACTCCTGCCTATTTGAGGGAACATCTGTAAGCATCTGCAAAGTGCTCCAGCTTCCTCTGAAGCATCTGGGAAATGCTTTTGAGGTCACATCTTCAACTTGTCCTATGCCAACAACACTGCTTTCAGAGGAGTCCTTTTATTTCAGATTCAGTGTCCTCCTCCTCCTCCTCCTGCCTCACCCTCTGCATCTTTTTCCTCTCCCTGCTGTTATTTCTGTTTCCTCTGTTACTATTCCTCCTTTCCCCTCACACAAAATTGACATTTACCCCAGACATTTTTTTTTTTAATTTAAGATACTACCTTCCATTCTCTGGTTTTGACCTCCATACCCTGCACCTGGAGCACTCTGACTCCAGCTCTGAAATTGGTTCCCTTTGCTCACTCCATCTTCAGATTTCCATTTGCTTGGGCGTTTTCCCTACTTTCTAGTTCCTACAGCAAGGTTTGAAAGACTTGGAGTATCCTGCCCTGGATTTCAAGGGGCTTAGAGGCAAGTGATGGCAGCTGATTTATGCACACACAACAGAAATTGGTTCTCAGTTCCTCATAGCTCCATCCCCTCCGTCCTTACACCAGTACCACTCCAGTAGACGCTAATCCAAGTGCAGTGTGGGAACCATCCTTACTGAACTTTGGTAAATGCAGCGGTGAATACCTGTTTTCATATCTACTCCTAATGAGTTTACCCCTGGATCAGACATGGTGCCCTTTCTCTTCCAAGGAAGACTATCCCAGGTCATACTTAACTCTAGATTTGTGATGACCAAGGCAACATGTTTAGCAGATGGGAACTATTTAGTAGCCTTTGTTCAATGTTATTCAGTCATCATAAAATTCCTGAACTCAGATCAATAAGAATCTGTATATATATTGTTGGGCTTTGTAAGGCACTCATATCCATATACATATTATTCATCTGGGGAAGGTCTATCCAACACACACTTCATTTACTTATTTACTTGTTAGGGTAAAAATTAGCTGATGGCTTTAATATGTGGCACCATAATAATATCCCAAGAGGCTTGCCAACCTTAGTTTTATCATTCCTTGCTACCTCTAGCTCCTACATCTCCTTATTTCACCTAATCCATAGAAAACTTATCTGTTTTTGTTTGGTTTTCTTTTGTTTTGTTTTTCACCAAAACCCTCATTGGCTGCCCAAGATGGGAAGCAGGGGACCTACTGGCAAACATACATCCAGCATATCCAGTTCCAGTACCTAGAGCTCATACAGAGTTCAGATTAGAAAAGCCAATGTGAGGACCTGCTATCTGCCTTTGCAATATGCCTAAGCACATTAGGTCCTTCTCTGTGCAATTCTAAGGAAATGCTTATTCCCATATGAAAGAAATTGTGTTGTATGGCTGTAATGTGTATGTGTGTGTGTTTACACATACGTTTAAAAGTTATCTCTACCACGACTCAGGGAACTGAGCGGAAGAGGGGGCGGAAAGATTGTGAGAGCCGTGGTGGGGGAGACGGTCCAGAGGCATAGCACCCATCAGTAACAACTGACTTGGGCCAGGAAGACCAGGATGAGTACTAAGATATACAGGATCCCTTGCCACAAGGACTAACACAGACAGCCCACGAAGGAGGATATACAACTGATCAGGGATGGGGAGGGGGGGAATTGGGGAAGTCGGGATAACAACGCATGGTTTGCCCACTAAATAATGTAACTCATTATGGACAATAAATATTAAATTAAAAAAAAACAAAACAAAAAAAAGTTATCTCTAAGTATAGTGATCTCTTCTCTCAAATTGTATCTCTTGTCTGTCCTCTGCACTCTGTCTCCACTATAAAAGCTGAAGTCTACTTCAAAAAAGCATTGTCCATAGGCATGGCACCCCTCAGTAACAACATACTAGGGCCAGGAGAACCTGGCCGAATACTAGGCTATCCATGGTCCCCTGTCACAAGGACTGATCCAGATGACCCACGGAGGAGGATATCCAGCTGGTTGGGGAAGGGGGAGGGGGAGCATCAGAGAATTGGGGATAACAACTCATTGTTTGTCCACTAAATAATGTAATTCATTATGGACAATAAAAAATTAATTTTAAAAAAGCACTGTCCATAACTCGACTCAGGGAAATTTGCAGAAGAAATGGTGAAAAGAATGTAAAAGTCATGTGTGTGTGTGGGGGGGAGAATATCTAATGCATAAAAGGGAAGTCATCCTGGTTTCAATAGTTTTCTCTAATAACTTATGATACTGAGCATACTGTTCTGTTAATATATATAAAATTTATTCCAATAAAAATGTTTCAAAAAAGTACAGTCAACCAGTGCTTTTGATGTTGCAATAATGTCTTTAGCAGTCTCTGCCTCGTCCTAGAAATTAACTTGTCTTACATGGGATTCCCATTGTATCCAACCCAAATGAGGCTGCACATAAATATACTTGTATTTATTTTCAATACAGCTGGTTGAAAACAGATTCAAGTATTTGTTTTTTCTAAAATAGTTGAGTAGAATTCCAATAAAAAAATAAAACCATTACAGAATTACTATCAAAATTCCTTTCTCCTCTGGGAGGAATATTTATACCTATGAAACTATAAATCAAGGAAATTATGTTATATAATGTGCATGATCATTAATATTATGCTAGAGTAAAGCCAGAAATAGCTTGCATTGGGCAAGATGTGGAAAACAATCACCTCCAACTGATTTTTGTTATTTTCTGGTCCCTCTGTCTCTGCACAAAGGGTAATTCCAATTTTAAAGCCTTAATGAACTAGGGGCATATCTACAATACTCTTTTACCATTCCATTCCTTGAAGCCTATAACTGAGAATGAGGACCCAGGAGTATTAGGATGTCTTGTGCATAGACTCATATTGTCTGCATTAAGGTAGTTCCACTTATTCTTTTCCAATACATATCACTTTTATTTCTGTGTTTTATCACTCAATATAAGACTTCACGTACATAGCAGTGGAGTGAGTATACTTCCTTGTCCTGACCACATCTTACTGGAAATTTATCATAACATGATGTTGTATTCTGTTGAAGGCCATTTATGCAACTATTGAGATGATCATGTGATTTCATTTGATATACTAAATTTATCAATTTTCTTTTCTTGAATCATACCTACGTTCCTGAGATTAAAATCTATTTAACTGAGGTGGATGATTTTTCATGTTCTTCAACTTGAATTTGATTGATAATTTTTGCCTTTATGTAAGTCAGAGCTCTTGGTCCTTAGTTTTCTTCTCTTTTATCTTTTCTTTTCTTTATTATTATTATTTTTTTGGTTATTTCTTGGTCTGGTTTTACAACTAGTGTAATGTTGACTTCATAGACAGAGTTAGGGAGCAGGGAGCATTCCTTTCTTTTCAATTTTTTAAACATTTTTATTGGCTTAAAATTACATATATTAACACAACAATATGCTCAGTATTATAAAAAATGACTTGAGAAACTGTGGTTTCAGATCTTCCACACGTGTCTTGTAATTTTGCAGTGAAACCATCTTGGCCTGGCTTCTTCCCCTTCTTGTCTGCCATGATGCAAACATCGGTCTCCTTCAAGGTGTCCCACGTTCATCTCATGTTCTCCTCTTACATTTTTTTTGAACTTGTCATTGATTTTAGCATTCTAATGTATTTACTCAGTCCTGATTCTACTAGCGAGACAGTCAAGGGTGGTTTTAATTTGTGTGATTGCACTTTTCATTTCTATTTGGTGTTTATTCAGCATGTCTATCTTTTATAGAGTTCCAGCTTCAGATTTCAGCCCGACTGTCTTATTTCATTTAGTTGTGTGTTTGTGTTCTCTTACTCTTCATTCAGGCATGTTTTTGTCCTCTTTGAACTCAGTCACATGTGAATGAGTGTTCTTGATTTAATCAAGGCGTTTTTATTCATGTCTTCTTTGAACTTATTTACTATGTTTATCTTAATCATGCTCTGGAAATTTTTGTAATTTCTCCAATGAGCTCTTATGGGAGACCTCTACTATAGAGCTGGGTCTTCTTGGTGGAATAGGTCATGTTGATTTACCCATGTGGAAATAACCTATTTGACTTGTGGGGATTGCTTGGACTGAAGCAGCAGCAGCTCCACTAGACACCTGGAGGCACATGCGGCTGGGTTTCAACAAGTAACTAAGAAGCCGTCCAGAGTGACACCATGTATAGTTGGGAAGGAAACTGAAGTTTTCCAGCCATGCCCATGGCAGCAAGCGGCAGGACTAGAGTGGGACCATAGATCTGAGTTGGAATCATTTGCCCAAAATGTTAACAGTGACTCCATTGGAGTTGGGGTTTGGGGAATCAGCAAATGCACACTCATTTGCAGGTGGCAGCTGGACTGGTCACTCACACAAATACATGGTAAAAAGGCTTAGGGGGAGTTACTGGGACCTCACTTTCTTTCTCATAAGCAGCTGATGGACTGGGCACTCATGTAGACATTGTATTTTATAGTTTAATTTGCATTGTATTGTGAATATCTCCCCATTCCATCAACTAGTCTTTGAAAATACATTTATAAATTATTGCAGAGTAGCACATCATATGAAGATACCTTAATTTATGTTTACCAAGTAATCACAGGTGGGCATATATATATATTGTTTTCTAATGTATATTTTTTAAAACATTGTAATACATATCAAGGTGAACAAATTTTCAAGATACCACCAAATACTTTGCCAGGATAATTACAAGAAGTGGAAATTTTTAGGTCTTTCTATAAGCTTTTGCCAAATAGCAGCTTTCTGGTCTTCGTTTCAACAATGAAACACTCTGCCATGTTCATTTCATTAGATTCTTCTAGTCTCAAGAGACAGAAATACAACTATTCAAACACCTTGGAAGGTTTTATTTACTTCTCTGTTGACTTTGGGTAACATGGAAACATGCATTTCATCTCAACTGTTGTTCACAGTAGTGACCTTATATTTTTAGACATATATTTAAAAAGTTATTAAGCTAATAACCACCTCTACCCACCAATCTGTCATCATGAATAAAAACACAAGATGATTCTTCCTTAAACTCAAGATTCTCTAGCCCAATCAAGACTTTATATGAATAATTGGTATAAATAATTGATATACCATTGAAAAATCAATTAAAAAACAAAAAATATCATGATTCTAAATTACCACATGGCTAAAAAAAATAAAAGTTAAATTTTACTAAAAAGAATCAAATGTCAGAAGCTTATAGTTTCAGTAGGATTGTGTTTGCGAGCAGTCATTGTTCTCCTAAATTCAAACATCATAATCATCCAAAAATATCTCAAATGAAATAAAAAAGATACAGAAACAAAATTCTTAACTATTTTCAAGCTCTTAACTATTTTCACAAAAGGAAGTAGCCTTGAATAGCTCTCCAATTTTTTTTTTACTAAATCTGCTCTTAACAGGTTTAATTTGCATTCAATGGATTGATAGACGATAAACATTGTTTTAAATTTCATTACTAGACCTTTGTAGAATTCTTTTGTTAACTATCAAAGCACAGATTCTTTTGATTACTATATGAAATATTCTCATATGCTATAAGTTGCATATAACATGTGGGCCTGCAAAACCACCTTTTATTATTTAACCTAAGGAAGTATAGACTATACATATCTAGAAAAACAAAAATAATTAAAATAACTATTCCTGCATGGCTTTAGTATCAATAAAGAAATAAAATAAAGTATATAATAAAATATATTGGAAGTCAGTGTGTGGTGCACGCCTTTGATCCCAGTACTGAGGAGGCAGAGGTAGGAGGATCATTGTGCGTTCAAGGCCACTCTCAGACTAACTACATAGTTAATTCCTGGTCAGTCTGGGCTAGAGTGAGACCCTACCTGGAAAAAAAATCTATATATTCTTATGAATAATTAAATGCATCATAGCCCATCTGAACATAAAAGTACCCCAGGCATTAAAACTGTCAATATAAAGGAATAAGTACTGACAAGATACAATATATGCTAAGCAAAAATGTTGCCACAGTCATGTATTAAATACATTCTAGATTCCTCTTCTCAACTGAATCAGTCTTCATCAACTATTCTATCAAAACCATGTGACAGTCACCCATGACCTCTGTGATACAAAATCAAGTGCCAGGATGCCCATCCTGTGTTTTCCTCTTTTTGGCATCATTTGACACAGGGAGCTGCTTCTGCTGAGAGAGTCTCACACTTAACTTCTGGGTTGCATTGCACTCTTGCATTTTTTCTGCTTTAGTCTTTGTTGGTCCGTCTTCATATTCCAGGTTGGAAAGCATGACTGCCAGTCCTAAGTCCTTGATTCTCACTTCCGTGTCCCCTAGGACCCAAGGGTGATTCCACCTGTGTGTGCTAAGAATTCTCAGGTTTCTGTCACTGGCCTGAGGCTTTGAAGCCAGCTTCGCTATTTGGCATCACCACCTGGATATTTAGTAAGCAGACCTTAGACATGTCAAAACTGAATCCTCCATGTTCAATCACGTACTTGAAAACTTAAACCACAAATGTGATACCTCTAGTGTGTACCAGCATCACGAATATTGGAGAATAATATAGTTTATCTGCTATGTACATAACTTGAGGATTATAAGCAACAAGCATATCCAAGTTAGCATGCAGTGAAAGAGAATATTCTAGCAATATTATCACCTTCTTGCTATGGGATCTCAAGCATGAGTCACCATGATGCTACTGGGCATCATGCAGTTGTTAGCTGTTTTAATCCTTTGACAATACAGAAAAACTTTTGAAAAGATAATCATAGATAGAAAAATGTCCAAAAGTACTTGTTGATCATTCCAGGAAAGGAGAATCATACATATTTTTATTGTGACAGGTTCACACTGTATAAGACACACTGTATGTGAATATGATCCAATTTGAGTCTTTTAATATTTAATTTATTCTTATGCAAACTGCAACCCAAATTGGGAAAACAGAATGCTTTGATTCCCCTTTTTTAAAAAATGTCTATTTTGAGAGTGTTTTTAAATAAAAATATGTTTATTTTCCACCTTAAAAAGAAGTTATAAAAATGAGAGTCATAAGAAACTCTTGAACACTTCTCTTGTAGAAAAAATTAATACAAAGTACCACTATTACCTAGTGAGAATGAACACACATGTACCCTCTGATGATGGTCTAAATCTCTGACCAGATAATATAATTTTTATACTTGGGTGTCAAGAAACACAAGAATATTAATAGTGACCTCATTTTCAATAGCAGTAAACTATAACAAGCACATATGTCCATCAAGGAGATTAATTGTGAAATACCCATTTGATAAATCACACTGTAGCCAAGAAAAAAAAATGAGCATCTCTGTGCAACAATATAGTAAATCTTAGAAATATACTCTGTACCATAAAATAACAAGGCATATTTGGACAGACATGTTATCAAATGTATAGAAAGTTCACAACCTAGCAATATTAAGCTATATTATTATGCATAAAATAAAATCCAAGGATGAAAGTAAGGGAATGAAAATCATGAAACTTAGAATAGTGTTCCTTTCAGGCATAGGCAAAAGGTTACTATTAGGAATGGAATCCAGGGGGTTTTCACTTAAGAATGGCATATATAAGTGAGGTGATGGTTGGGTATGATTTATCATTACTTATAATTAGTAAAGCATTCTATATATTCCATAACCTTAAGAACAATGAGAACATAAATTACTTTTTTGAGGCAGGGTTTCACTCTAGCCCAGGTTGACCTGAAACACTCTGTAGCCCTAGGCTGGCCTTGAACTAATCTGTGATTCTCCTATATTAGCCTCCCAGGTGCTGAAATTAAAAGCATAGGCTACCACGCCTGGGAAAAGAGGCTGTAGTTATAGTAAAACAAGGGTTATTTTAATCATTTACTACTATTTATATGTGTATTGAATATATTCTTATGCAAAAGGAAGGTAAAATACTTAGGTTGGCTTCCCTACCTAGCTGGATCACACCCTGAACTCTTCATTTTCTTAATGTGCTTTCCAAGTATCATTTATTTGCTCTTCCATCTATACCTCTTCACCCTTCCCTGTGTCCTGGCCAGTGAGGGTGACCTTTATGAAACTTTCGCTTCAGTCAACAGAGAGCCACAAACACCTACAGGAATGACAGAAGCCAATGAGTTCGGGGTATTAATCCCTACTCTCGCTTCAACCAGGATTGACTCCAGCTTGCTATGTGTGCTTGGGTCAAATATTACTGCTCCTCCCAAGGCTGCCAACTCTACCTGCCTTCTGTAAGGATCTGAAAGAGCCCCGTTCCTTTAGAGCTAGATGGTCTGACCACTGATATATCATGTTAAATCTTTGGTTCTTGAAGCCAACATGCAACCCCCATAATCAAATCTCTGTAAGTAGCTCTCTTATAAATAAATAATCTTTCAGTGGTCTATGTTGAGTGTGCCATCTATTTCCACTTAGAATTTTTCCTCATACAACTCAAGGACAAATGAAAACCGAGAATATGGCAGATTCATAGGTTTAAAAACAGTGTCCGGAGGAGACAATGAATTTCTTTGTATGAGATCCACATTCATTGTTTCTTTCCATCTTAAAAGAAGTGGTAGTAATGGAAGTATGGGCCTTGATTCTGAGATGTAGAGCTCCTCTAGTGTGTTACTTTGTCAGTGGGCACAGGGCATATAGAACACTGCCCGGAAGATGATCCTACAGCAACTTTGAATAGAATACGCTTTGAGCAAGACTGTGAAGCAAGAGGTCATGATCTAATAAACCACTGCTGTGGAGAGCAATCGGACTGAGAGGCTCAGGTGTGGTTCCTTTGCACTCCTCAGCCCACCAGTGTGAAGATCATGTTTTCCTCTCTAATGCCCCAATTTTGAAGTGAATTCCTTATGAGTGTCAAGTGAAGAAATTGCATGATATGACACACAGATGATAATTTTGTCAATCGGCTCCTTTTTTCCGACAATATTTTCATATGTACTTATTTATTTATTCGTTCATTAATTCATCCATTCATTTGCAAGCAGAGATAGATAGAAGAGACACAGACAGAAAGAGTGGCCTTGACAGGGCATCCAGCCACAGCAAGTGAACTCCAGATGCATGTGCCACTTTGTGCATCTGGCTTGAGGTGGGTACTAGGGAACCGAACCCAGGTCATTGGGGATTGCAGGCAAGTGCCCTAACTGCTGAGCAATCTCTCTAGCCCTTCATTTGTATTTTTATTCCACCATTTTTTTGTGTCTTACTATACAAGGCTTCAGCAGTATCTCTTGTTTCACTTTGGGCATACTTCAATTCCTTTTTGTTGCAAAACAAATACTCTTTTTTTTCCCTGGTACTTTGCTCAAAATGTCTCCCAGCTTCGCAATGTCTGCATATGTAATGTGTCATTGAGATCTTGATGATAAATAACAATGTGAAATAAACAGCAGATCACTCTCAAATGGTTAGTGCCCAAGGCCACATGGTAGCCTCAGCCCAGCCCACGACATTTACATACATCAAATCTCTTTGCCATCTGTTTACAGTCTTTCATGCTCAAAACATGGGAAAAGTTGTCCATGGATTGTGAGTGTGCTAATCTGTAGCAGAATGTCTGCAGAGGTCTTTTTGGATTACAGGGCTGGTAATCAGTAAGCCAATGCAGTGTGCAAATCAATATGGTTGAGATTCATTCCTATGATAACTAGGAATGCATTGCTAGTTTTATTTGATCCTGGAGACCCCCAGGATATCCTCCTCTATTCCTATGCACATTGGTCTTTTCAACAACCCATGACTTTATAGAGCAAGCCTTAGATTTCTCGTGAAGAATTAAAACCCAAAAATCAATTGGCTTAAAGTCAATAATATTTATAGCTCTGGGATTCTGTAATTCATATTTGCTGATATAAAATGTAGTATCCTAATTACTTGAAATTTGCTACCTCAAGTTGAGATGTTAGTTTTCAGGAAGACTTCCTTTCATCCTGTTTTCAACTCACTGTATGTAACTTCTAGATCTTGCAAATGTCTGTCAGCATGAATCTTAACTTTTCTCATTTCTTGTTTGTGATGGTTCTTACTGGCACAAGTCATATGCTAGAGGGAAGTAATGAGAAATGAAGGCAAATCCTGTGAGTATCCTCTTGTCAGCCCTATTTGTAGAGAGGTCCACAGATATGGCTTATACTTTTGTTGGAGTGATAGAATACACACAGTAATTCAGAGTCGGCTGGGACAAGTTAGTGATGAGTGGGCTGTTCCAGCTGATTTTCTGCTTCATAGGAGAGGTTTTACTACCCCCACCCTTAGGCTAGGTCCTCTCCCTTCTACTGCTCAGTGATTGAAATCTTAAATTCATCCCAAGGCCAAAGAGACCTTTGGCCTCTATTAGCCAACATTCAGTTTCTATAGGGAGGAATGCCAGGAGCTGACAGCAAATTCTTCACTTGCTCTTGCCTCTGGGATGATCTGCAGTGGAGGGTTTCTCGGGTGACCTGGACTGCTGATTTCTGCCTCACTACAGGGCTCCTCTGTGTGTGAGGGCTGTTGGCAGCCCCTGGGCATGATTGTGTGTGAAGGCTGTCTACACAGCCCAGCTAGGGCAACAAAGAGCTTAATGTAGGAGATGGACCAAAACAGCATCGATGAATATTTCTTCCTTTAGTTTATAACCCCAGCCAGGTCTTAGGAAACTATCACAATTAGTTGTATGACCTGTGTAGAAGTTTATATTCTTTATAATGATAAGAAATATTCATGTGCAAAAGCATGTAATGTGTTGGAAAAATCAATGGAATATGCTTACATGCTAGGCCGCCTCTCTCCTATCTACAAAATTCTTTGTACAAGTCTCTCCATTAAACCTCATACCTTACATTGTTATATTGCAAAAGGATATACTTTCTTTAAAAGGGAAGGAGAATAGGACAGCTTATATTTTAGGTGAAATTTTTATATATCTTTAAATAATAAGCAGAAAGTAAAGCATGCTTTATGGCTTTATGTTAATAGACTCTTAAATGAAAGTCATTAACCAAAGGTAAAAATAGAAAGAAAATACCTCGAGCCATCTGCTCAAGTTTTCAGGGCACAAAGCAGAGTTTATTGCATGAATCCTGCCGTTTACCTTTCTTTCCCTCTTACTCTGAGCCCTGACCTTAGAGCATAAACCGAAGGGGCAAAGCAAATGAGATTCACAACTTCAGTTTAATTGATTGTAAAGCTTGACTAGAAAATATTTCAGGGACTAATGCCTCAATGAGATGGATTTTGTCTGCTTCAAGGGTAGCCAAGCTCACAAAATTAGTCAACATTACCTGGCTGTTTTGTCTCTGCTTGTCACATGATATAATGCTTTATTTTATATGCCAACTTAGCTTGTTTATGATGCACTCAGATATCTGGTTAAGCTAAATTAAATCTGAGTGAGGTGGTGTGTTCTGGTAGAGATCAGCACTGAGTAAAGCAGTGTATGGAAATCAGCAGCCCATGAAGTCCCAATGAAGAATGAAAAGGGGAAGGAAGTTGAGTTCTTTCTCTGCCTCACTGTTGGAGCTCATTTTCTGCCCTTGAGAGTAGACATCTTGCCATCTGCTTTTCTAGTCCTCTGGTCTCTGTTCTCAGACTGGTGTTTATGTCGATAGATAGATTCTTTGGATCTTTCTGCAAATAGCAGATCACAGGACTCAGTCTCCAATATCATGAGCTAATAAACGCCATATTACCTACACTTATGTGTGCACACACATGTGCACAATCACACATCTGTCATTGTTTCTGTTTTTCTGAAGATCTCTGTCAAATACAAATGTCAGAATAGGTAAGCAAACCATGCTCTTTGAACACATGTGGCTCCCATGCTGGACAGGGTGAATAAGAGCAGGCAAGAGAAAGGAGTGAATGGGGAAAAGACATTGCCCAGAGTCAAAGATCTTTCATTTCGTTGAAACAGTTCATTCTATAGCCTAAGCTGGCCCACAACTTACTTTGTAGCCCAGTCGGGCCTGGAATTCACTATGTAGCCCAGGTTGGTCTTGATTTGTGACAATCCTTTGCCTCATCTTCTCACAATCTGTAATTAAGAGTGTGAGCTGCCATAGCCAGTTTGTCACAGATCTGATACGTGCACCTAACAAAAATGGTGTTGGAGCTGCTCTGTGTGAAGTGGGAGAAGTTTTCTAGAAAGAACACTGAGTGGATCATCTGTTTTTATTTTAATTTCTCTAAGTAATAAGTCTCAAGCAGTAATAAAATAAAAAAGGTAAATAATATTTACTCAGCATTCACTGTATTCCAGGCACTGTAATATGTAATTCTCTTCCTACTCCATTCATATGTTAGATGCTGTCTTTTAAAATTGTATTTTTCAGATGAGGAACCTTAGGCTACTACTTCAGTGACTAAGAGGGCCACTTGTCTAAGGTCAGATAGATGAAGAAAGACACTGGGATCCAGCTGTGACTCATATATCAAAGCCATAAAACAGGCCACATATCCAGTTGTTATTTTGAAAACACTAAAGAAAGATAAAGAAACAAAATCAGTCACACACACACATACTTTATTTTATAATTCACTAAGATGTGGAATGGGGAAAAATACTTGAACAGAAAGAATGAATCCCATTCAACTTAAAAAAATATAATTTTTCAGGCATATCTGCCACTTCATAGTATCTTTCACACTTCTTTAAATTATTTTTAAAGCACATTTTCAGATTTTTTTCATGTATTATCTGTTGGTATCAAAGACTATCTGAATCTATATAGTTCTTCATGAAAGAAATGAGGTGCCTTAGACTTCTTGCCAGGCATTCTTTTTACAAACTACGAATCAGTGTGAAGTGTAAGGGAAGCGAGCATTCTCTTTATCACTAGCTGGTAGGTGTTGGAGAGAAGCCAGAGATTTCCCACCTTCCAGGGTTCCTCCTGAAGATCTCCAGGGTCAGCACCACAAATGGTACACGTTATCTGCTGCCTTGAGGTTGCAGCCTGCCAGATATTCTGAAATTACATGGAGATGTGTCTTTTTCTTTTCAGTTCTCCTAATGCTTGGATAAATCTCCAATTCTTGGTATTAAATTTGTTCCTGCTTGAAATATTGAGGATAGATTTTAAAAATTGAATCCCAGGACCTGGCAAATTGTAGCCCAAGAGACAAATCCAGCTCATGGTCTGGTTTTGAAAATACAGATTTACTTGGATATCAGCTCTCCCATTGCTTATGTATTGTCTGCCATACTGGTTGTTATTCCTCTGCAGAGTACTTGCAACCAAGAGAGATCAAAGAACTCAATAGTAAACAGAAGAAATACCTCCAAAGATGTCTAAGTCCTAATTCCCAGAACATGTGCCCTTACATGCAAAAGGGACCTTACAGATGCGATCAAATTACTGATTTTGAGGTAAGAAGATTATCCTGGATTATCTGAGTGGACCCAAGGTCAGTATCAGTGAAAGATGTAGGGTTGCTGTTTGAAGGAATAGGAAGGGGCAATAGTCCAGTTTAAGGAAGAGTTCTAAGGGTTAGAAAACACAAGCAGGTAGTCTGTCTCCTAGAACCTCCAGGAGGAGAGAGCCCTGCTGAGATCTTTATTATGAGGCCTCTTCTCACTCCAGCTGTAATATTTGGATTGTTATAAGCCAGTCAGCATATAATAATTCATTATAGCAATAAGCAATAATAACTAAATACAACAAAAATATGCAACATCTGATCCTTATAGAGAATGATTGCTAACTTTTCTCTATCAAACATACTGTGTTAGAGACATCCATGACTATTAATGGACTTTTCTCTGGGAAAATGAATAAACAGTGTTCTAGTTGGCCAAGGTGTGCTGTGTTCTTAATGTGCATATCTGGATACTGCCAGTGGCAACATCTTTTCAGATTGCACTGGGGATTTGTTTTGAAACAGTAAAGCATCTGTTCCCCCACCCATGGCTGCTGAGTTTACAGGGTCCTGTTTCCTCTTTCATGTTGTCATCGCCAGCCCCTCCCACTCCATCATCTTCTGTCTATTCTAATAGGTTCAGATGATTTTCCTTGCTCATAGCTTTGGTTATTGCCACCAGACCATTTTCTCCAGCTTTCTCTTTGTATAAAATCTAGACATGTCACTGGTTATCCAGGATTATTAAAAAAGAATTCTTTCCCCTTTACCTCCTTCTTTCACATTTTATTTCCTACTAGATTGCTTCCTGTGTAACCGTTCTGCCCACTCACGCCCAGCCTTCCAAGAGTTTCAGAGAAATCTTACAGTATACAACTTATATTAGCATGTGCTTGGCTCCTCTCTTCAATCCTTTCCTGTTAACACTCTGTCTTGGCCATAGAGAGAGAAGTCTTTGGGTGACATATCTTTGAATTATACAGGACAGCTTGGCAGGTACCAAAATTTCTCCACTCAGAGATTGATTGTCTCAGACGACTCTAAAAACACATCTGTCCCCAGTGATTTAATTTGCTTGATAGTAAATCCATTGTAATCTACTCAGATAACAACTTGCTATTTATATCAAACTAGTATCCAGTTGTGAGATGTTAAATATAGGATTCCCCACATTTCCTCACAGTCACTTCTAATCAACCATGGCATATGTAAAGAATGGAGATTTAACTTTATAGAAAATCAGCTGCAAGGCAAAAAGGTTTAAGGCACCGGGTCAAATATAAGCCTCTAGACAGACCTCTATTTCCAACCTAAATAAAGCATTAGAAAAATTTATTTGCTAGGAAGTCCTTTACAGATTACACACTGTAATCCATTTATTTTAGGAGTGAGGGAACTTACACCATCGGGAGCTCAGACATTCACTAAAAGTCATTCAACCAACCTAGGAGACACATGATGGAACTCAGTACTCTGGCTTTAGCCCACAGAGTGGGTACTGTTACTGTCATTTCCTGATGTAACACCAGATAATCCACTCTTGGCCCATATAGGTCAACAGTGCCTTCCATTTCCACAAATCAAATTTATTGTGTTTGAAAGTTCAAAAATAATATGTTGTACTATATGAATGAGATGAGCAGCCAGTTTGATGAAAAGCACTTTCTTATGTGACGGGGGAACTTTAGTGCAGCCCTTGAAAGGACTCAGGATGACCCTAAACTGAAGCTTTAAAATATAAAGCTTCCTTGGCTTTAAAATATATTCATGAAAAATATCTTTATTTTATCAAGAGACAAAGCAGGTAATTCCCTAGCTCCATTGCTGCGAATAATTAGCCTGAGCTGCTGATGCTATGAAGAATATATTTACCAAAGATGTAGCGATTATTGTTTTTCCTCTGTTTATTCCAAGACTTTACAAATGGACATGCTTCATCCTGAGCAAGTGTCGGTGACATCGATTAAGAGAAACTAATGAAGCGGAAATAAAACTTCAGAAAAACTTATTACACTGTGAGCAGTTAAATTGAGACCCCTTATTTTCCTTCCAGAAGGCATCAAGAAAAGTTTACAATCCAAGAAGAGCCAGGGATTACCAATGTAAGGAAGAACTGTTGCCTTTCGAGGCTCTCTGTAAAAACACATTCAAAGTTATTATGTTTCTGTTTGAATAAATTTTTGACCTTATATATTATAAAGTGCCTCTCAGATGCCTGTGAGCACTGGTTTTCCACTTAATATAGTCGATCACTGAATGGGAACACACATGTAACAACCAAGATAGAAATTAAAGTGTCACAGTACCTTCACAGACACATGTCATCTTTAAGGAATTTTATGTCAGCTCTCTTTCCATCTAGGAGGTGTAGTTTATTGTCAGTTGAAAGATTAATCTCATTCAAGAGGAAAAATAGCAGGTACAAAAACAAAGTTATATAAGTCAGGTTTTATTAAAATGATAGAATGCAATATAATGTTCTATATTACATATTAACTCTCTTGTTATTATAGTGTGTCAACCTAATAAAATTGGTGTCACAATTTTCTTCAATATCTTTCAATTCCAGAGTGTCATATTACTCAAGTTGTTTAATCATTATTAAAAACTCTTGAGTGAGGATCTATTCTGTGCCTAAAAATGTTCCTGGATCTGAAGGACAGAGCAGAGCATTAGGTATGGTGTCTGTATTTAAGAGCATACAGTGATTGTGTCTGCAGATTGCAATCATAATTTTGTAAGATTGATTCCACCTCATCAAATGCTCAGTTGAAGAAGGCATGAGGGTAAAGAAAGGACTTTAAGAGGCACGTGGAGTCTATCTGTATAAAATACCCTCCGTCTAACAGAACAGATAATTTCATACAGATTAACCAAAAGTTCCATTCTCTGTGAAGTATATCTTATCTTCCAAATTTTACATCCTGAAATTTGAAACAGAAAAACCTAAGATAGCCAGCCATAGGTTGCAAGTTCACACACACACACACACACACACACACACACACACACACACACACACACACATCGTCATCATCACAGTAGCATGAAATCTGGGGACCACACAGACTAAGATATCCTGCACCATGGAGAACAATCACAGAACAATCACTTATGAGGGGAGGAGGAAACACAGATGTTACCATGACCATGTGATTCAGCATTGAGAGGGAACTGTGTACTATTACTAACTAGACCAAGAAAATATATGTAATCAGGGGTTGTCCTTGGGAAACTCAAGGGCCAATATATAGTCATCCGACATCTTCCATCTGTAAACTATACTCATGGGTAAATAGTCAGATGGACACAAGTCTCCTTAAAATCCTCCTTATATTTGCATCACCCTTAGAGAAAGATGACATTCCCAATTGAGAACTAGCTGCCTTTCAAGACCTGACCCCAGTCACTTCAGCCTCAGTGGCTCCCTCTACCCTCTCCTTGCTCTTCTCTAGGTTGAAAAATATATCCATGTATCCAGACTCAGAAAAACTGAAGTTTGGGGGCCTAGAACATTCTCCCCAGGTTGGGTCATGAGTCCATCTCTTTTCACATACTATTATTACTTCTAGTCACTTGTTTAGGTTTCTTTACAGTTTCACCAGTTGACTAAACTATGTTTCTATTTCTTTGTTTATTGTTTCATTCTGCCCCAGAATGTTAGATCTGTGAGGTCAGTGACTTACTTTTTCAATATTACATTAAAGACCATGATTTATTAGCTGCATTTTATATGTTAAAAGATGTTAAGAGCTTAAAATGTTTACAACTGCAATGACCATAATTCTTTTTTTTTTGTATTGTAAAAGGAAGTTTGAAATGTATATTACTTCACGTCTATGAATCTTGACTTTTTAAACTTAATTTTAATGAAGTACATTATTTGCAAAATATTTACCTGTTTTCTCCTACTTCTCTTGGCTTCTCCACACCTCCAATCCTCTATTTCTCGTCTGCTCTTATTGTCTGATATGTAGCTCATGGCTCTTATCGTGATGCTTATCTGCACTCAGGGAAATAAGCATAAAGACAGGGAAGAGATGGTGGCTTTTGAGATATAGATCCGAATAAAAGATGACAGCGCAAAAACAACCAGAAGTCTGATATTGAAGGCTAAATTTTTAAAGACAAAGCCAAGCAATTTGTATTTCATCATAAGGCAAGAGGTGCAAAAGGTGTGAAATGAGTCGGGTTGCATTTCCAGAGGACACATCTGTCTGACTTATAAAATATTTTGTGGGGAAAAAAGTTGATCTTCAGGGGTGCATTCTAGTGCTCATGTCCAAAAAGATCATGACCCAAGTAGAGAGACTCAGGGATGTGGTCATTCCAGTGTATGTCCTCAATTGTCATTTGATGATTTTATTGGGTCTCTAGGTTAATATTTAGTTCTATGTCTATAAAGGGGAATGCACAATGTTCTTCAGCTCTCTATTATAGACATATAAATATGGTGACTGGTGCTGAAATGATGGCTCAGCAGTGAAGGTGCTTGCCTACAAAACCTAACACCCTAGGGCTTGACTCTCCAATATCCAGGTAAAGCCAGATGCACAAGGTGGTACATGCATCTGGAGTTCATTTGCAGCAGCTGGAGGCCCTGGTACACCCACTCTTTCTGTATGTCTCTTCTCTCTCTCTCTCTCTCTCTCTCTCTCTCTCTCTCTCTCTCTCTCTCTCTCTCTCCTTGCAAATAAATATTTTTAAAAAGAAAGATGGTAACTGGCTGATTGAATTGATGAAGATTCCTAAGTTGCCTTTAAAAAAATGAAATTTCTAGTCAATATAATGTATACATTTAAGGTAAAATTAAGACACTACTATAATAGCTCAAACTTATTACCTAAGCTATAATTTTAGTGTTTGAAGATTTACTGATGGTCCGTGGACTGACTGAGAGGATTGAATCTTATTTAACACCTCTGCTTCTGAAAGACCTAAGAATAAATTCAATCAATGAGGACAAAGACTCCATACTGAGTTTATAAACATTGGTGAGAAAAAGTTACAGGAACATTTAATAAATATATATCCCATCTCATGAATTAGAAATATACTGTTAAAAAGTTCTTACAGGACTGAAGAGGTGGCTTCGTAGTTAAGGCTCTTGCCTCCAAAACCCAGGTTACAGTCTATAGATAAAATGCAGCATCTATCAAATACTAATAATATTCTCCACATAAAAATGAAAAAAATTCCTAAAATTTATATGGAACTGCCAAAAATATCCACCTCTATGCCTCAAACATTCTTAAGTAAAAATGACAAAATTAAACTTATTATGCTTCAAAACATATGAGAAATCTGTAGTAAACAAAACAGAATGTAAGTTGAATAACAATAGAAACATAGATCCATGGAATAGAATAAAAAGAATATATATATATATGTTTAAAACTACTGATTTTGGACACAGGTTTCAAAATCCTACGATGGGGAAAGTATAGTCTTCAATAAATACTGTTGTAAAAATCAGGTATACTCTGGAATAATTATATTAAAAATCTCCAAATTTGCACCGACTGAAAATTAAGACCTGAAACTACAGACTCAATGCTGAAATGTAACATCTGAAATCTTGAAACTACTAGTAGAAAACATGGGCAAAATCTCCATGGTATCAGTGTGGACAAAGATATTTTGGATATGACCCAAGTTGCACTGCCGACTAAAGAAACATAAACAACTAGGATTTCATCAAATTCCACAGCTTCTACACAGCAGAGGAAACAATGAAAGATGAGACACACTAGAAACTGGGAATATATATACATTATGCCGCTCACACAGTATTAATAGCCATTATATAAATGAACTCAAGCAGCATAATGACAAATATTCCAAAGACCCCAATTCAAAAATAAGCAAAACACCTAAACAATTATTTGTCAGATGAAGACCAATAAAAGGAACCAAAATGCACTCAAAGTCATGCTTAGATGCCCCCTTCTGTTCCAATGCAGATCTAGCTAAGAACACATACGAATAGGAAATAATCATGAATAATGGTGGCCGAGTGGAAGAGACAACTCATTTATTGTGTTGAGCAGGGAGTGTGTGCAGCTCAGTAAAGGTGGAAATGCCAACTTCCCACCCGGTTTCTAGGTGCCAAGGGTTCACAAGTGTGTGTTTACTACTGAACCCAAGTGCTGTTCTGAGAGGCAAAATGGTTTTCTGTGCTTTTCAGCCTCAAAAACACATGAGGTACCCCAGGAATTTTAATACTATACTTTCCAGATGGCTAGGTTTCATTGACAAGTCGAGCAACGAGAGTAATTATGCTCGGACCCATGCTATCATATTATTTCAAAATAATTTCCTCAATAGTAATACAAACAGAGCTCAATGGTATTATGTGCAGGCTTCCTCTTAGCTTGGACAGTGCAATTAAAATAATATTTTCTCCCAAGTAAACTATTATTGATTATGCAGTTTGCCTCGAGAGCTCTGAGTTTTCTTACTCATTATGTTGTTGTGTTCCCAAGCATTTCTATATTTAAAAAAATTAATCATGATATTTAATGAATAAAAAAATCTATTATTGCTTCAAATTCAGTAGTCAAGTTTCATTTCATCTAACAAAAGACTTTGTATAAATACAACTTTTGAATGTCCCCAAAGCCAGTTCATGTTGGACATTATGGAAGAGCACAATCAAGTGAGGATTTCGAACAAGAATTTTTCTTCTCTGCTGAAACAAACCAATGGCTAGCACAATCTGCTCCACAGATCATGGAGGCTGTAAATTCTTCCCATGCCTCTCACATATAAAGACAGCCTACCCACTCTTAGAACAGACCATAACTTGCCTAGCAACAGGATGTAGTTGCTAATGGTAACCATTCCCTGAGGAAATATTTGTTCTATGTGTTTGGGGTCTTTGTCTTTATGGAAAAATAACAAGTTGATAGATTTTTATGTGTGAGTGGAAATGTCTGAATATTTTTTTGTCACCTGTGCAGGTATAAATGTGGAGATTTCATTAACTGAATCATAACCTACTATTGAGAATTGGACTTATACCTGGTTCAAGTAGGTACTATACTGTTTGGCTACAAAAAAAAGTTATAAATTTTACCAAGTTTTCCTAAACTAAAGATTGATTCATTTACCCATGTGACCTCCACTTAGGTGTGGTCAGCCTAAATTGTGCAGAACAATCTCTAATTTTATAAATGATAACAATGTATTACAAAGGTTATTACAAAATATCCCCTAGAGAGATTTTCATTATCAAATTACTAAATCAAGGATAAACATGGTCAACTTGAAACAATTTGCCTCTTGCTTTTGACCAAGTTGCTCAACTTCAGTCATGAGACAGACAATTCTTGCTTATGGAAGCCTGTCTTATGAGGAGATATCTGTTTAGTAGTCTCTCTCTCTCTCTCTCTCTCTCTCTCTCTCTCTCTCTCTCTCTCTCTCTCTCTCTCTCTCTCTCTCTCTCTCTCCCTCTCCTCACTAGGTGCAAGTAGCAACCCATCTTCAAGTTGTGACAGGCTAAAAAATCTTCAGACAGTGAAAAATGCCTGAACAACCCTAGTGGGCAAAATTGTCCTCAGTTGAGATCTGATTTAAAACATTCCACCTAAAGACAAAATTTAAAATTTAAATTTAAAATTTTCCGGATCATTAGCAAAACTAGTGGAAGTAGTTATAGCCAATTGAAAGATGAATTTAAAATCTTAATTTAAGCTCAATAAGTAACCAATATTGGTCAGAGCCCTCCTCTCTCTCCCCTCCCCACCCAGCAACCTCCACTTGCATGGGGCAGGCCTCTCAGGTAGTCTGTGGGCCATTCCCTCCCCCCCCTACTCTTCCACACAGCCAGGCCTCTCCAGACTTCGGAGCCCCCCTGCACTCTTCTATCTCTCCCACCACTACCCTCCCAGTCACCTACAGTTCTGTCCCACCAGGCCCCTTGGACTTAAAACTCACCCACCAGATCTCAGGGAATTAAGTGGAAGAGGAGGCAGAAAGACAATAAGAGCCATGGTGTGGGAGGGTATCTAGAGGCACTGCCTCCCTCAGCAGCAACACACAAATGGAGAAAACCTGGCTACCTCCTGTCCTACACATGGCCCACTATCCCATGGACTGATCCAGTATACCCACTGAGGAGGGCCCCCACGGTTTGGGGACAGGGAGAAGGGAAATGGGGGCACCATCATAAGATTTGCTCGTACAATGTATCTAATTAAGGATGATAAAGATGTATTTAAAAAATAGCCAATATTACTAAAATATAAGTAAACCTTCTAGATTACCTACAGAATTCTAAAGATGGCCCAGGCATGTGAAACTAGTGCCTCGAATCGAGTTATTCATGTTTTTTTAATATTTAGGTAAATTCATTTCACTAGTTTATGTAAAATCAGTTTTAATCCCTTGTCTAGCCTTTATTGTGTGACAATAGTTATATTGAATTTTAATGATTCTTATGACTGACTGGTCATAAAGATTCTATATCCTGTTATCCTTTAGATTTTCTGACCAGAAAATACATATAATCAGAGTACTGAGGTAGGAGGATCACAGTGAGTTCAAAGGCAGGCTGGTCTATAGAGTGAGTTCTAGGTCAGCCTGGGACAGTGAAACTGTGCCTAGACAACAAAATAAACCTAAAACAGAAATTGCTTATGAGTAATCACATGGACCTCAAAAAGATCTACAAATCTTTGATATCAATGCCAGGTTGAGTTCATGCAGGAACAATGTCTTGGTTTGTTGGAAAGGTGCAACTCTAACTATTAGTTCATTCAGGAAAAAAATGCTCCTTAATTACAACTTCTCTGTTATTATTAAATTATTATTTAATATACTAGAAATATTATTTTGAATATTAGAAATATAAAAGCTCACCTGTACACAGAAAAAGGAAAGAAAAATGAGAACAAATAATGTTATCACTGTTGGAGAGATTCCACAAAATTGGCTTCATGCTAATGGAAAAGCAGCTGAAAGACAAGAGTATATATTTCCCCAGTAAATTTCAATCTCTACATATCTCTTATAACATGAACATTTTGGCACATTTGCTTTCATTAAGAATTTCAATAATTACCAATGGTAATTTTTCTAGATATTTTGTTTGGAAGTTGTCCTTATAATGATATAAAACCAGGAAAATAATGAAAAAAAATCAAATTAAAAGAGGTCACTGAGAGCTAAGGGATGAAGGAATGTTGAGACAGATGAGGTTCTATTTGATGCACCCCCCACAAACAAATGTGTTCTAAATGCTTGATCCCAAGCTGATGGCAGTTTTGGAATTGGAACCTTGTTGGAGTTGTGCTGTTGAGGATGGGCTATGGGGTTGATGGCCAGCTTCCCCTTGCCAGTGTTTGGCACGCTTTCCTGTTGCTGTTGAACACTTGAAGTTGCCCAGAAGGGTGATGTCCACCCTTTGCTCATGCAATTGTTTTCTCTGCCTTAATGGAGTCTCCCCTTGAGTGTGTAAGCCAAAATAAATCCATTCCTCCCATCCAAAGCTTTTGCTTGAGTTCTTGGTTGCAGCAAAAAGAAATCTGACTGCAACACATTAAGAATTTCGATAATTATCAATGGTAATTCTTCTTCACATTTTGTTTGGAAGTTGTCCTTAAGAATGATACACAAACAGGAAAATAATGAAGAAGATCAAATTAAAAGAAGCCAATGAGAGCTAAGAGATAAAAGAATGTTGAGACAGATGAGTTCTATTAAATGCTGTGGTGGTAACAAGTAAAGGTTGTGGCCACTGAAGACAGAGCAGAACAACAGGGAAGAGCAGGTCTGAAACCTGGGCTGGTGAGCATAACGGGCTCTTTAGAGAAAACTGCTTGTTGAGAAGCAAGCCAGGAATAGACGCCAGAAATCTTGGGAAGCATCGGCAAATCTGTTTTTATTAGGACTTCTTGGCTAATAAAAGTAACCCACCAAACCAGAAGAACTATCAATATAAGGTAGAAACTTTCTAAGTTAAGCTTATTTTATTGGTCACTAAAAGGGTAGCAGTGATGTTGACCATTCCAGCGCCATCTTTGTATGTCTCTTAGAACATATACAGACCTTGATGAAAACAATTCCAGTGCATCCATAGTAGTGGGTACAAAGCATGTTAACAATATGCTGCTTATAGACAGACCTCTCTCTCAAGCTGTCTGGCTGAGAAAGGGAACATATGTATGTAACACTGAGGAAACAAGTAAGATTGAAAGGATTTTTAAAAAAATATAATAGAAAGTTATAAACACTTTAAGTGGTCATCAGGACTGACAAAACATGAGTAATTTTGTAGTCAAGAAGTTTGGAAGAAGAAATTCCAGTAATTAGAAAAGTGATAAGGTTGATCTCAGCAGGAGTAGAGGTGCCAACAAGTTGAAAGGAGAGAAACTGGGTTTCTGGTTTCCAAGATGAAGCAGTTCTGGGTAAAGAAATAGCTCTACAAAATTCTACCTCAAGTCGGTCAGAGGCATTGTGGCATGGCCAAGGAAGTGACTGAAGCCCAAAGTGGGTCACGCACCTGTTCATAGATAATAGCTGTCACGTATCACTGGCATGCTGATGTAGATCAAGGGAAATCTGTGATCATAATTCAACTTTCCATGAGAACCCTCTATATTGTGCGCCATTTGTCCTGGATTTAATGTGTCTCTGTATCACTTTACCCTGCCTTAGAAGAGGCGTCTAATTTGATGTGGATGACATTTCTGATGCTGATACATCACAACTTGTAACTTCCACCTCTGTAGAAGTTAAGTACGTTGGGGAATTCATAGACAAGCCTCAGGGAAACTAGTGTGTTACTCAGGTAAACACTTTAGAAAGCTGTGTTTAAAGATGTAACCTAGTTCCCTCATTTCTGGAAAGTATCACATATTAATAATTAAACAACCACCTCTAATTTTCAACCTAACATTCCCATTTGTTTATGTTTTTTGAGAGTCACAGTGAAGTGATCAGTAAAGTCTGGGGTGTAACTTGCCAACGTGGTGATCCTTGAGAAGGGCTATTTTAAAGGAATTGCTTTGAAATAGGATTTTTGTAATGTTGCTGACTCTATCTTTTTAAAAATTTGTTCTGTGCCTTTTGGCAAAGAACATATAGGGTGTACTTTCATTGCTATAAATAATAAATATGATGGCAGTTGGCTTTGCATTAAATAGATGCACATTTCTGCTTGAACTTATTCCTCAAATTTAAGCCAACATATCAAACATGAAAAGAGTCTCACAGAAAAACAAAGCCAAAACTTCCAGGCTGGCTGATCAGGCACACTCTGAGAATCAGTCTTGATCTAAACACTCTTTAGTTGCACTATTATCAGAGTTAAATCTGTTCTTTAGGGTGTGACATTTACCAGGTCAGCATGTGTCCTCATAAAGCCAATGGCAGAACTTCCAGACCCAGGAGCATCTAATCATTAGTGAACTTCCCTCTGTGGCTCTGTCCCCCATGGCTGAGGTCTGAGGAGTGATGCAGAGGTGCATGCACAACACCATGGAGGAGACTGTGGGAGACTAGAAGGAGAACAGTCTAGATGCTCAAAGTGCTCACAGATGCCAGAGAAACCAGTCACTATTCTCCACTCCTCTCTTTCAGGCTGGCCTGGAAATCACAGGGATCTTTCAACCTCAGCCTCCCCAGTGCAGGGGTTAAAGGTATAGGCCACTGCTCCCAGCTGAGAGCAGCTTCTGTTGTTCCACTTTGTGTATCTGGCTTTACACGGGTACCAGGAAATTAAACCCAGGTCATTAGGATTTGCAGGCAAATGCCTTAACTGCTGAGCTCTCTCTCCAACATGAGGGTAGCTTCCTAATCTCCTATTCTGACACTGTATACGGATGGCATTGTGTAAGTGCTGAGTAATAATTATAGGTACCACATAGTACCTGTAATTTCAAACACTAATGTGGACATAGCTGTCCTGAGTCTCTATATCAATGGTTCTGAATGCTGATGCCCTTTCCCCTCACAACACTGCCAGTTTCAGGCTGTCTGCTCTCACTATTGTCTACAAGATAGTTACTACTACAAAGTCATGCTGACCATGAATCATGGGGTCTTGGCTATTGGAAGCTGAGAAATGGTATCAATGTACACACTTGCCAACACATGGCTTGCAGCAAGTGTCCTACCCATATAAGGATGTGCACCACAAGATGCTAGTGAGGAAATATTCATTTATAGCACATTCTCACCAATAAAGGTGTCCAATGTGCTAGCCACAGATATGGCCTAGTTACTAGCATTTGCTTGTAATGGTTGGGTTGAAATTAATTTTGATGCCTCTTTTTCCTTTAAAGTTTTTTTTTTCATAAGAAATGATATCTTCTTACTCAAATAGAGACAGCTGAGACAGCACAGTTCTGCTTTGAATTAAAGTATTGCTGACAGTTAGAAATTCACTACAGGGGTCAGAGGACATCTTTTTCAACCATGAAGATATTAATCAATGTTTAATTAGAAATAAGAAAGGAAAATGCATATATTGTGGGGGGGATGCAGGAGGAGGGGAGCATGGGAAAGAGAAAGAGGGAAAGTCATGAAATATGAGTAGAGCAAGAAGTATCCATAAAATGGGGTAAGCAAAAGATAAACAAGATAACTTGGGGAGATATTTCTTTGTTTATTTTACCAATTGTGCTTAAATTGACTTGGGGTTTTTAAGACAATAGTTTTCCTTAGCAGGTTCTGTAAAGGACAAAAATATCTTTATGTATGTTAAATGTAGTAGATACAGCTAAATGTTCTAATTTAGATTTATAATTGACTCTTTACAAAGACAAATTTTAATTCCAAAAGTAGGTGTGACCTTGTCAGTGTATGGAGACTTCAGGAGCTGTGACTGACTCAGAAGACAGAACAGGGCAGGAAGGTGTCCACATCTGGGTTCATAAAGGAAGGGGGACTGCATAACTAAAAAGAAAAGGGAAGAAGACACACTGCACACCACGTGCTGCCCTGTTTAAAAGCTTTAGATAGAAAGACTTCCTTAAATTCCCCACAAGTCAATGAGAGTAGGGACAGTGATTATTCTTATCTCACAAAGAGGAAATTGAGACACAGAGAAATTAAGTATTTTGCCCAAGGTCACACTGAAAAAGTTAAGGTACAGGAATTCTTAACTTATTCATTCTGGTTCCAGGAGCTCTACTTTCCACTGAGTAATATAAAAGATAAAATAAGACATTTTAAATATATTGATATAATTCTGCTTGCTCTGCTCATGCCAATGACTTAATAATACTAGAACTTGAAGAACATCCTATGGCTTTTCATCGACCTACTGGATCCAATCCTGATTCCTAGCAGGCATATGGCATCCTACATACTGAATCCATCTAGCCAATTAGACAAAGCCTCCATCTTTAACCTGAGCTCCTGACTCTCTTCCCAGCAGAGACTCTTGGCCATTTAAATTTGCTGAAAGTTGCCATTTCCCAGAAATTTATATCTCATTGACTGCAACATTGCACAGCACCTTTCCATTTCCTCTCTTTCTCTCTTTTCTATCCATCTGACAGACTTACCTGTCAAAATTCCACCCTGACTACCTGCTGAGAAGTCATCTATGAGTTCTCCAAGCAGGTTTAGTGATCCCTGCCTCTGTAATCCCATGGCTCTGTATATGCAGGTCTTAAAGTATTAACCACAATGTCTTATTATTCTTTTACATGTATCAACCTGGTTGTAAACCAAACATTCTAGGATAAATATAATGCCCACTGATAGCTCATATCTCTTAAAGTACCTTGTGAGTTAGAAACATTCAGTGATTGTTGAATGATGGATCATTGAACTCCTTACCCCCATCAGGTCTTGGCCTAAATACCAAGTCATCAAAGCAGTCCTCTCTTACCACTTCCTTAAATTACCTGCTGTAATAATTTGAACAAAATGCTTTGTTTTTCTTCCCATTAACTGAGCGATCTAAGCTACCTTCAGTCTCTACAATCAGAGACCAGACCTGCATGTCTCTTGGAACATATACCTACACAGTTAGCTGCCTTGGTAAGAAAGTCAAGGCAGTCCAGTGAAGAACTCTTATGGAGGAACCCAAACACTCTCGTCACCGCCACTGACACCATGAAGACAGGCTGCAATGCCCCAACCAAGTCCTGACCAAACTTCAATTATCATGAAAATCATTTATGGTTGTAATGACCCACCAAGTATGGCTATCTGTTGTGCAGGAAATCTTCACTAGCCCTTAACACATTAATTTTATTTTTCATGACATGCCTCTACCTTCAAGGGTTACCTTTGTCACCTGTTTCTTCTTAGTCATTACCATCAATTAAACATAAGGTCATGTCTCTCTTACCCATTTCTATAAATGGTACTAGCTTAGAATAGATGTTTAGTAAAGACCTACTGAGCCACTGAATTTTCTTTAAAAAACTGTGTTAAGGACTTGCCTCATAGATAGAAGCAAAGTATTTTTTTGCTAAAGTAATTTAATTTCTGTAGAAAGCTATAGTATATTTCTGTAAAACAACCACATTTTAGGTCTCATGCTGTATGCAGTGACGGTTACTATTTTAGTGATATTTTATAACTGAAAATTTATTATGTTAATAGATGTTTTTAAACCTATTCTGGCTATGTTCTAGGAAGGAAGGCTTAGGCGAACAGAGGGTGGCCAGGACATGGTAGAAGAAAATGTCTGTACCTACAAGCAAAATAATTTATGCAAACACCCCTAAAGTGTAGACCTTACTATTTCTTGGACAATTTTCTGAAGAATTCAGTGTGAATGTAAAAGTTTTATGAAGAACTATTTTTAATTCATGACCTTAATAAACTATGTTCTTTAAAAAATTCTGTCATGTTTTAATTTACTCTTAAATAATTATCCATGGCCTTTGAAAGCACAGAGCATAAAACTCGAGATGAAAAACCTCACTTTCATAGAGGTCACTTAAATAAAAGAACAAAACAAAGTAAAAGTTTTGATGGTATTTTTCTAGTAACAGAGTAGTTTCTTACAATGATCAGAGAGGCATTTTGGTCTCAGAACACTCATTCCTAGCTCCACAAGTGAGTGGGTCATTTTAAGTCCATGTGGGAAATAAAGTATCGAATGATCAGCAAGTAGCTGAACTTTAAATTTATGAGTGAACTTTCAATTTCTATGGAAATTGCACACTTTGTGGAAATGTGCTTAGATTGTCATTGTCTAGTCAAATACAGTGAAAATGTAAGTTGATAGAGCATAATTAAGGTTAAGAAAAAGATACTGGGAGAAGGGATGTCTTTTAGGAAGCCTAATCAGTACCTTCTATGTATCTTTGGGCACAGAGTGGTCAGACACATTCCCCTCAGCCACTGGTCCTCAATCATCATCATCTGTAGCTTGTCATGTAAGTGTATGTGCTATTTCAGTATCTAATTTAGGTAATCTGGGTGCTTGTTTGAATAGAAATTTTCTTTGAAAGAGCTCCTTCACATACCATTACCTGGTTCTATATTTCTTTGATTTTGAGCAGTTTGTCAAGTTATCAATAAAGAAGGAATACTATCTTTTGAGAGACAGCACTTTTTTTTTGGAAACAGTCAGTGAATTTTAATGTTAAGGTTAATGGAGAATTGAAAAGGTTCTATGTCGTTACATTCTCTGTATATATATGTATATTTGGTTTTTCGAGGTAGGGTCTCGCTCTAGTCCAGGCTGTCCTGGAATTCACTATGTAGTCTCAGGGTGGCCTTGAACTCACGGCAATCCTCCTACCTCTGCCTCCCCAGTGCTGGGATTAAAGGCGTCAACATTCTCTGTATATCCTCAGGATTAAGAGTAGTCTTTGTGATGATAGAGGTACTGGGTTTGCATCTTAAATTTGAAAGTGAAACAAGTACAGATCAACATGACATATGATTAAACTTGAGTCCACAGGTATATATTGAACATCTGCTAATTTTAAGCCAACTGGATATGTCCTGCAAAAAGTGAAATAGTACCACAAGCCTTTTCATCACATAACCTTTAATGTAGATAAATATCCAACTATTTATAGATGTAATTTTGCAAAAAAAAACCCAAAATTATAAAAGGGTGCTCAGAAATAGAAGAGTAACCCATTAAAATACCCAATTCAATTTTTATCAGGTTCTACTATATTTAAGTAAATAGAGATGGTCAAATAACAGTCTGTTAAAGAGAGACATGGTAAGGACCCATGAAATTAGATGCAAAGTTTCAGAAATTACTTTTTTTCCTTAGAGAATAAAAGGTTTCCTTGGCCAAGAATTTTAATGAAGTGTGTGTGTTCATGTGTGTGTGTGTGTGTATGTGTGTGTGTGTGTGTGCGCTCCTGTGTGTGTGTGTTCATGTGTGTGTGTGTTCCTGTGTGTTCATGTGTATTGTGTGTGCTCATGTGTGTGCTCATGTGTGTGTGTGTTCATGTGTGTGTATGTGTATTCATGTGTGCATGTGTGTGTTCATGTGTGTGTTCGTGTGTGGTCATTTGAGTGTTCATATGTATTTGTGTGTGTTCATGTGTGTGTGTTCATGTGTTCATGTGTATGTGTATGTGTTCATGTGTGTGTGTGTTCATGTGTGTTTGTGTTCTTGTGTGTGTGTTCGTGTGTGTGTGTTCATGTGTGTTCATGTGTATGTGTATGTGCTCATGTGTGTGCTCATGTGTGTTTGTGTGTGTTCTTGTGTGTGTGTTCATTTGTGTGTTCATGTGTGTTTGTGTGTGTTCTTGTGTGTGTGTTCGTATGTGTGTTCATGTGTGTTTGTGTGTGTTCTTGTGTGTGTGTGTTCGTGTGTGTTCATGTGTGTTCTCATGTTTAGTTGTTCATGTGTGTGTTAATGTGTGTGTGTGTTCATGTGTGTTTGTGTGTGTTCCTGTGTGTGTGTGTTCGTGTGTGTGTTCATGTGTGCATGTGTTCATGTGTGTGTTGACTCATGTGCGCTGCATGCCTTTGGAGGCCAGAGGACAACCTTTTGGTGTCTTTTACATTTTTTATCTCTCATTGGCCTGGGTCTTGCCTACTTAGGCTAGATTGGCTAGCTAATGAGCCCCAGGGATCCACCTGTTTCTGCCTCCCCAGGTGACATTACAAGTACACCATCATGCCTAACTTTTTCCTGTGGGTTGTGGGGACCGAACTCAGGTCCTTATGCTTGTAAAACAAGTACTTTACTGATGGGGCTATTCCCCAGCCCTCCAGTTCAATGTTTATGTAATGTAATCTGATTACAAATTTCCAATATTCCACCTGCCTATTTGTCTCTAGGACATATGCTGTCTCATTTATTTTTACTTTCATCTATTTCATGAATTTAAGAGGCAGAGCACATCCCAAAAGAAGAGATAATATTTTAAAGCACATATTCTGGATTTCAAAATTCATCTCAGCTCTAAAGAGGATTGGGTGATGCTTTCAACATATATTCCCACTCCTCCCTGCTGTCTACTTTTAACTACAAAAGTAAGTAACCGTCTATTTCTGTTTCAAAAATGATTGGAAAGGCTTTTGCTTTCTTGTCTGTAGAATCAGGTTCACAAAATTAAATTCGGAGAGATTGGTGGGTTTCCATTCCTCATTGCTGCATTTCATCTCTTGTGCCTAGAATGCAATGCTGGTTATTTCAGAAACTCATTGACTATGCCATATAAATACTCTGTACACTTTTCACGTTTATTTCAAGGGCAAATTTTCTTGCAGACAAATGAAGGCAATTAATTATCTTTAAAGACTCCTAGCAGAACTCAGGCATATCTCAGTGGAAACCTGTTTCAAGCCATCCCATTCAAATCCGAGCATATAGAGTGTGAGTGGAGCCGAGTGGAATGATGTCAAGGAACAGCTGTCAGGGGTGAAACTAGAAAGTCTCGCCTCAGTACCAGAAAGTTGGGATGTTTTGTTTAGGCAGTGGGACTCTGTGGAAGAATTTTAAGCAGGGAAATGTTATGATAACATTTTTACATCAAAGGATCACTAGAAGCAGTGCCGAGAATGAATTGGAAGAAATAAATAGGAGACCAAGACATTGCTTGCATTAATTTTTACAAGAATTAAAAAGAATCTGCCATGAGGTTTAGAAATAGGAATGAGAAAGAGAGAGCAAACAGGATGAAGAGAGGCATACAAAGTCCAGTGAGGACCCTTGGTGAGTGATGGTAAGAGGAAGAAAAAGGGGACAGTCATGATTCCTATGGCTTCTGGGTTTACAGGTTGGGGACATATTGTGGCCACGTGTAACAAAACATGAGAAAGTTGTATCTGGGGTGTAATGATGAGATGAGGAATCTTGGAAACAATTTACTGAACACGATGCTTAACATAGATATTGGAACATTTTCTCATGTCTGGTAAGTAGGAAAGAAAGACTATTCTGTATGCTTTTATTTATAATGCCAAATATTCACATACTAAATTAATTTTATTTAAATTAAATTAATTCTTTAACTGCTCATAAAAAGAATCAAATGGCCTATTATGAAGAACCATGTGATGTTTTGATACGTACATCCATTGATGTTTAAATCTTATACAGCAATCCTTAAGTTATTGGAATGTGGGGAGGAGAGGAAGAATTATAAAACTAAAAATCTGCATGTGCCTAAAGAGGGATAGGCAGAACAGAAATCTGTAGGAAACATAACAGTGAGGAAAATTGTTCAAGCAGGAACACAAAGAAAAGTGCCTAAAGAATGACATCATCAGTACTAGCAAGGTGACAGGGAAGTGGAGAATGGTAAATTTCATGTGCATGAGCACATTATTATGTACTTGATAGTGAAGGCATGCATTTGTCAAAGGAAAAGCTAAGCCTTCCCCCCCTTAATGTTCCCTAACATATGTGATGCACCATAACTGTGCCTGAGTCCTCTCTTCCTCCTGCTCTGATTTTGCCTAACTACAACAGACCTTCTCCTCAGTTTCCCCAAGTTACCCCCTTGGTCTCTGCTGTCCTCGCAAACCAACCTGCTCACCTTCATTAGACCCCAGCACATGCTCCAGTGAACCACCGCTCCGCCCTGGCCCTGAGAACAGGCCTGTCATGCATTGCCTTACCTGATACCTTCAGCAATGAATTGCTCATGCTGTGAGGAGAAGCAAAAAGCAAGAGAAAGGACAAAGTTCATAATTGAAATCAGCCTCTGGCATGAATCTGCTGTACTCAATGTGCATTGTCTGATTCTCTTTTATTGAGAGCTATGGTTCAGTGCATACTGTCTGGTTCTCCTGCGTTGAGAGATCTGGATTTGTCCAGATGTGGCAAGCGTGACAAGCCAGTTTGGCCAGCCAAGAAATAAAGTGGAAATAGAACTTTAAACATTTTGCAGGTCTTTCAATAGGAGGTCTATCCTTTTGGTTATAATGGCTATGCTATATTCCCCTTTTCACCTGCACTTAAAATGTACCAGACTTCATGGTCCAGGTGTGCATTTTCACAACTCAAGATCTCCATTTTCTAACAAGGGACAGCCTCCACAATCTCCAGGATGTAGCTACACCCCTCTATTTCCCTGCTGACAACTCTAATGACTAAAATTAAGTCACAACAATGACTATTTAGGAAAGCTAGGTAGGTTAAGAAAGAAACTATAATCTGAAAAACTTATGGTATCTAAGGAAGAGCCAGGAAAACATACAGTAAGATTGAATCCCAATATTGATAGATCAACAAGAACGTAACACAGCAATCAGAATATAATGTTGGATTAGAGTTATCAAGAGTGAGACAACCTTCTATTTTACATGATAAATTATTATGATGGAAGAGCACTATACAGCCTGAAGGACAGAAAATAGACTTGAAGCCTTATTGTAGCTAGCTTCTACCATCCGTCTCTCCAGTGTTCACACAATGAGTAGACAATATGGAACATTATTCCCTAAGTATGATTTAGCTAAACAGCTGCAAGTTATCCACCCTGCCAACCAGAAAAGCTAACACTAATCTCCCAAAATAGTACCATACACCAAGGAAGCAAGAATTGGTTATATCTCTCCTACTCTGGAAGAGCCATTGCTGAACATACATGAAATTAAAAAGTTTTTGCACAGCAAAAGAAGCCAAATGCAATGCTACAGACATTGCATGTAGTCTCCCAGACTACAGAATGGGAGAAAATATTTGCTATCTATACTTCATACAGGGGGGCTAATAAATAGAGTTAGTAAAGAACTGTAAAAATAAGACATCAAAATTATAAAGCTGCCAATCACAAAATAGGCTAATGAAATCAACAGACAGTTCACAAAAGAAGAAACATAATTGGTCAATAAGTACTTTAAAAATGATTAAACATCAAGGAAATACAAATAAAAACAACCTTGAGATATCCTATGGGATGGTTAGGTTTTGTTGTCAACTTGATCTTCTTAATTATCTTGGGTGGATATCTGAGGATGTTTACAGGAAGACAGCTTCTCATTAGGGGGCAGGATATAATAAATGACTAAATATTTCCAAAATCATAAGGAAAAATCTTATAGTGACTGTTGGACAAGTTTCTGAGA
>PVHP010011247.1:0-45624 GCA_004024765.1 Zapus hudsonius | reverse complement strand
AAGAGCCGTGGTGGGGGAGATTATCCAGAGGCATGGCCAGGAGAACCTGGCTGAATACTGGGCTATCCATGGTCCCCTGTCACAGGGACTGATCCAGACACCCATGGAGGAGGTTATCCAGTGGAGGGGGGAGGGGAGGGCAGCGGGGAATTGGGGATAACAACTCATTGTTTGCCCACTAAATGTTGTAACTCATTATGGACAATAAATTAAAAAAAAAAAAGAAAAGAAAAAAAAGAGATGAGCCACCACAGTCATACCTTGGAGGATCCATATAGGATGGGATGAATAAGGGACCCACAGCCACAGCCATTCAATCAACACAGGATAAGCCAGTGAGATAGAAATCAACAATTTTTGATACAAAGACCCCTAAGTTCTCAGCATTAAAGCAGCCTTAATATTCACCCACTACGACTCAGGGAACTGAGCGGAAGAGGGGGCAGAAAGATTATGAGAGCCTTGTGGGGGAGAATATCCAGAGGCATGACACCCCTGAATAACAACATACTAGGGCCAGGAGAACTGGGCTGACTACTAGGCTATCCATGATCCCCTGCCCCAAGGACTGATCCAGACGGTCCAAGGAAGAGGATACCCAGCCAATTGGGGATGGGAAAGAGGAGCATTGGGAACTGGGGATAACAACTCATTGTTTGCCCATTAAATAATGTAACTCATTATGGACAATAAAAAAGAAAGAAACCTCTCACCCATTTGTATTCCTGAAAATAACCACCTTTCTTCATATGACCTAAAACTCACATTTTTCTTGTGACAAGGTCTGAAACCTATTGAGAAAACTTCCACATTCCCACTCATGGTCTCAAGAGTGATTCAGCCGGGCATGGTGGTGCATGCCTTTAATCCCAGCACTTGGGAGGCCGAGGTAGGAGGATCACCATGAGTTCAAGGCCACCCTGAGACTACATAGTGAATTCCAGGTCAGCCTGGGCTAGAGTGAGACCCTACCTCAAAAAGCCAAAAAAAAAAAAAAAGTGATTCAAACTCTTTGCCCCCTCCCTGCCCCTACCCTCAAGTAGCTACACAAAGGGCGTGTGGGCCTCTCCAAGGTTCATCCTAGGATGCATGAGAAGAACAGCCAATTTCAATAATGACCTCAGTATTTGTACAGATCCACCAAAAATCCCATAAAGGGCCCTGTGGTCTAATGTGTTTGAACACTTGGTCCAGATGCTTGGAAAGATTGTGGAACCTTTAGGACTTGAAGCCTTGCTTGAGGAAGTGTGTAACAGGGGGTGGGCCTTGATGTGTTATAGCCTAGCTTTGCTCTCTCTCTCTCTCTCTCTCTCTCTCTCTCTCTCTCTCTCTCTCTCCTTCCTGTTTGCCAGTGTGATGATGTGAAGCCAGGTTCCTTCTGTGGCCTGCCATGCCTTCCCCACCACGATGGACTCTACCCTCTGGAACTGTAAGCTAAAATAAACCTTCCTTCCCAAGTTGCTGCTGGTGAGATATTTGTTCACAGCAATGAATGACTAATGATACAGACCCTTAGACAAAGTAGTCCAGCAACAACCCTGTCTCTTGGGATTTCTCACTGGTTCCTGAATAAATATACTTTTGCTTTGCTTACTCCTTGTCTGAGTTCCTTATTTCTCTTCAGCATGAAACGATGAAATTGTGAGTCTCTAGCTCAGGTTTACCCTGGTGACTGAGCCAAGAAAGACTCTCATTCTCAAAGAGCAGGTATATCAGTCACTATCTCATTGCTGGGACAAAACACCAGACCAGGGCTGGGAGATGGCTTAGTGGTTAAGGAGTTTGCCTTCAAAGCAGAAGGACCAGAGTTTGATTTCCCAGGACTCGTGTAAAGCCAGATGCACAAGGTGGCACATGTGTCTGGAGTTCATTTGCAGTGTCTGGAGGTCTGGAGGCCCTGACACACTCTCTCTCTCTCTCTCTCTCTCTCTCTCTCTCTCTCTCTCTCTCTCTTCCTCTGACCCTCCCTCTATATCTCTTTCTCAAATAAAAAATAAATATTTAAAAAAAACAGCAGACCAGAAGCAGCTTATGGGAGGAAAGAATTTATTTCAGGCTTACTGTTTTGAGGGGAAGCATCAGTAGAAAGCATGGTAACCAGTTTATATCACATAACAGGAGAGAGAGAGAGAGAGAGAGAGAGAGAGAGAGAGAGAGAGAGAGAGAGAAAGAGAAAGAGAGAGCAGTCTGAGTGAGCTAGCTCTGAACACACAGTGGGTTGGACTAACAACCCCAACTGTTGCTCCCCAGCAGCACACCTCCTCCAGCAAGGCTCCACCTCCCAAAGGCTCCACCACCTGGGGACCAAGCAGGAGGCTTAATCATAAACACCTGAGGAATACCTGAGGATATGGGGGGGCATTTTACATTTAAACCACTACACCCTACATCACCACCAATGTATTGGGCAAATGCATTAATTTACTTTTCTCCCATAGCTGTGAAAGCTCACATAACCTCTTCCACAGTGAAATATGTCATGCCTGATAACCTGAATCTGTGTTATTGGGCCATTTTCATTCATATTTGACTCAGAATAAACTCTTAGTATCTTTGAAGTGGGAGCTGTGGGTATTTTTTGTTTTGTTTTTTGTTTTTCAAGGTCGTGTCTCACTCTAGCCCAGGCTGACTAGCCTTGAACTCACTTCGATCCTCCTACCTCTGCCTCCCAAGTGCTGGGATTAAAGGCGTGCACTACCACACCCGGCTCAGGACCTGTGTTTTATGTTGATAGTTTTGTCACCAAATGTGGGGCCCCAGGTTTGATCCATGGTTGTGAGCAGTTGCCAGGATTGGTAGCTACCAGCATGGGCTCTAGGAATCCATCACATGTCACCTCCTGAGGTGGGTGTTGGGGAGTTCTTCCTGACCTTCCTTTTATCTAACTCTGAATATCCTACTTTCCAGACATCAATCAGAACCTTTGTTTGCTGGCGTTCTGCCTCCTCCTTCCACTTCTCCAACATCTAACCTTATCTTTTTGCTTTTTTTGTCTCTTTGCTACCTTGACCCTTTCAGTATTGAAATTTTGTGAGTTCCTGACCCTGAACCCATGAGAAGCCAACAGGGTAAAGGGGTGTCTTAGACAACTCCCATGACATGTGATGGCTTCAAAACGAACCTCCGGGACCTCATCCCCATATCTGAGGAAATCTTATTGCATCCCTACTCTAGAAGGCATGTATGACAAGGGGTGGTAACCCGGGGTCTTGAGCTCTCTTGTGTTCTTGTTCTCATAAATATATGAAATAAACTCAATAAACTTGAGAGCTAATGGGAGAAGTTAATGGGGTAGAATCTGAGAGACCTGCTCCAAAACCAGGAAAATTACAGCTTTCAAGGGCAGAGGCACCTGGGGGCCTGGAGAGATGGCTCAGTGGATAAAGTGCTCGTTGTTTAACTCTCCAGTACTTCACAGATCCTTAGATCCCACGTAAGAGGAAAGCTGTAGCAGGCTTCTGTGATCCCTGCAGCCTACGGTGAGATGGAATGCAGCGATAGGTTTTCCCAGAAGCTAAGTGACCATCTAGCCTAGCCAGTGGTGTAAGGAGCAACAGAGAGACTCTACCTTAAATTAGGTACAAGGCAAGGACCAATACCTGGAACTTGTCCTTAAAGGGCTAGGGTTGGCCAGAGGGCCTCCATTTTTTTTTTTTTAACTGTTATGACTTCTCTGTAACCCCTTGTTCCGGGAAAAACTGCCAACTATCCTGGGCCCCCAACCCAACCAATCAGCTCCTAGTTTCCCCCAGTACTAGGTCAAAATAACCTACCTGTTTCTAGTTTCCTCAGTAACCATGTCAAATTGATTAATGTACTATTATTCTAGCTGCTGCTGTAACTGTAGGTCCCTACTATTCTACCCCACCTCTGGGTCCAACCAGGCCCGTTAAAGTCACCATGGCAGTTTGCCAACATCCTGATTCTGAGACCACTAGTTCCTAAGAGTGGACCCCAGGACATCTCCTCACCTGGACCTGACCAATCCTGTTAAAAGATTCCCCAACTCCTCCCTCGGGCCACTGGCCAGCATCTGTTTGTGGTTTTTCTCTTTAAAAAGCCTGCAAGGTAACATAGCTCCTGAGTCTGGTTGCGTTCCTAATCAATTAGCTTGAAAGTCTGCGGCAATAAAAATTTTTTTTCTGCTTCTGAACTCATTCGGTTCCTACCTCATCATTTGCACACCCAGACCAACAGTCCTTTCCACGTGCATGTCATGGCACACATGTGCCCATATTTACACACATGAACAAATAACACACATGTACACATATGCCAGAGGAGGATTGGGGGGGAGAGATCTACTAAAACAGGAAACAGAAATTCAAGGAACGAGGAAGCATTTGGAGAAAAACCACAATCTGGTACTCTAGGCTACTTTTATGCCTTTATAGTTACAGTAATTCAACTTGCAAGGATTTGGGAAAATGGGGACATGAACTAAAGATAACTGAGTTTTATATTTCCTTCAGTGGGGAACATTTTATACGCTTATATTTGGTTCTTTTATCTCCTAAGCTGGCTGGCCATGGGCCCTAAGGCAAAAACTGATGAATGAGAAACCTATTTTCATTGGAATTTAGAAGCACCCAAGAGAAGAAATGATAAAATTACTAATTTACCAGAAAGTAGTGAGACAGTTTTGGTAATTGAATCATCATTGAAAAAAGATATTGAAGTACAGGAAATTAATGAAATTTTATAAATTATGTCAGAAGTTGTTACAGGAGTTAAGAGATTGATGGCTGACAGCCCCCTAACAAGCCAGGCTAAACCACAAGCAAGTAAGGGTGAAAAGCAGTAAACGGGGATCTACTCAATGTGGCCACATTGGAAAGAGGAGCAGAGCAGTCAGCTGACCCCTTACCCAACTCCATCTTAAGAGTCTAGGTTTAAACACAGGGCAAGAGGTATGGTTAACAAAACAGTTCTGGTCAAGGTGTGGACCCACCTGTTAGAATGGAAATGGCCACCATGAGAGACGGCTCTGAAAGGAAAGGCTTTAATAGGAGGAAAGAGGCCCTGAGCTCCAGGCTATCTCCCAAATTGGAAGAGAGCAAAAGGCCAGATAAAGATCCGGCTTTTAAGGGGAATGTCCAGCTTGGGGGAAAGGGCCAGGGGGTCACATAGTTCTCAGCATCAGAAAGGACAGTGCCTCCCGCCAGACAGAGACATAGCAGGTGTGGGGGGGGGTTATCGCCTGTTCCAGAGGCAGGTCTAGGTCTAGGATGAGGTCTTGCAAACCTATCCCAGACTTAATGGCTTCCTGAGTCTGAAATTTCCTTCCTGCACTGCCCACACAGGAAGGGATGTTAATTTCTAGCTCTCCTGAGCTTCCTTACATCCTGCCCCCTACTGAGAGGTTGCCTCCTATAAACATCCTGGGGACCCACCCAAGATAATTAAAAAGATCAAGTTAACAACAAAGCCTAACCATCACATGTGCCATCAATTTCCTTTAAGTTATCTGTTTTTCCTTTTCAAAATTTTGGCTTGGGAGAGTGAGTTCCAGCTCAGCCTGGGCTAGAGTGAGACTCTACCTTGGAAAAACGAACATTGATATTATAATTCAAATAAATTTTTGTTTGTGTATTTATGTGTATGATGTGTGTGTGTATAGGTGAGCGTGTGCCACAGCACACATGTAAAGGTCAGAAGACAACCTTGGGGTGTTGGTCCTCTCCTTTAACCTTGTTTGAGACTGGGTCTCTATTATTTAACCAGACTAGCTGGCCCATGGCCTTTGGGGTTTTCCAGGTTCCAGTTTCAATTGTAGGTTTTCTGGGATTGCAAACATGTGCACCACTTTGCATCTAGCTTTATTTGGGTACTGGGGACCCAAATTGCTCGACAGGCTTGTGGAGTAAGCACCTTTTAAAATATATTTATTTATTTGAGAGAGAGAGAAAGAGAGAGAGAATTGACACACCAGGGCCTCTAGCCACTATAGATGAACTCCAGATACATGCACCACCTTGTGTATCTGGCTTTACATGGGTACTGGGGAATAGAACTCTGGTCCTTCTACTTTGCAGACAAATGCCTTAACCACTAAGCCATCTCTACAGCCCTGGAGTAAGCACTTTAATCACTGAGCATCTCCCCTGACTCCTTAAATAACATTTAATCATAAAACTCTTAATAATTTTTGCTCATATCTAAATTTAATGTGTTGGAGTCAGCATTCTAGTTGCTGAGCAAAAAGAATCCAAACAAAAGCGGAGGAGGAATGGGTTTATTAGGATTATTATTATTATTATTGTGGAGGAATGGGTTTATTAGGCTTATGGACTCCAGGGTACTCCATCCTGGCAGGTAAAATGATGGCATGAGCAGAGGGGTGGACATCACCTCCACCACAGCCCTGCAAACAGCGGCAGGAAGGTATGCCAAACACTGGCAAGGGAAAGCTGGTTTATAACCCCCGTAAGCCCGCCCCCAACAACACAGCTGGGTGTGGTGGCACTCAGGATCTCAGAGAGCTCCAGGCCAGCCTGGGGCTACAGAGGGAGTTCTAGGTCAGCCTGGGCTAGAGTGAGACCCCACTTGAAAAACCAAAAACAGGGCTGGAGAGATGGCTCCTCAGTGGTCAAAGATGCTTACTTGCAAAACCTGATAGCCTGAGGTTTGGTTCTCCAGTGCCCACATAAAGCCAGATGCACATGTGACACGTGTGTATGGAGTTTGTTTGCAGTGGCAGAAGGCCCTGGTGTGACCATTCTCTCTCTCTTCCCTCTCTCTTCTTTCCCAGAGTAAATAACCAATCAAAATATTTTGAAAAGAAGAGCCAAAAACAAACCTCTTTCCTCAGAGTAAAGATATAATTAAATGGGAATTCTTTTTTTTAATATTTTATTTATTTATTTATTTGAGAGGGGGGGCAGACAGAGAGAGAGAGAGAGAGAGAGAGAATATGGGCACACCAGGGCCTCCAAGCCACTGCAAATGAACTCCAGACACATGTGCCCTCTTGTGCATCTGGCTGTATATGGGCACTGGGGAATCGAACTCTGGTCCTTCTACATTGCAGGCAAATGCCTTAATCGCTAAGCCATCTCTTCAGCCCTAAATGGGATTCTAACCTATCTAAAACTGCCTTTAAGACGAACTCCATAAAATTTTAATTAGGAGAAACCTTAAAACATCAATCATGCTTTTATGCAGGTGTACACTGCCCCTGTTTATTTATTTGAATATGGCCGTCTGGGAGCACGGACATCTCATATCTCCTCTCAAATGGGAGAGGAGATCTTGAATACAGGAGATACTAAAGGCCTCCTGTTACCCATCACATAACCTAAGCAACCACCGACCAGTGAACCACTTAATTACCAACCTTCTCTAACCTCTTAGAAAGGAACCAGATGCAGCCTCATAGGGGAAAATGGAAGGCTTTCTTCAAAAGTACCTAACTGGGGGGGGGGAGGGCGGGGGCTGGGAGGATGGCTCAGTTGGTAAAATACTTGAGGAGCCGAGTTTGAATCTCTATCACCCATGTAAAAGTCGTGGTGGCACACACCTGTGACCCCAGGGCTGGGGAGGCAGAGGTGGGAGGATCCCTGGGGATAGCTGGCTCTGTGTCTAGCCAAATTAGAGTTCCAGGTTCTTTGAGAGATCCTATCTCAGAAACTCAGACAGACAATATTGAGGAAGACAATCCATGTCAATCTCTGGCCTCTACATGCACGGTAGGAGGCTGGGAACGTGAGACTACATCCTGGTCTTTTTCAAATGTGAGTTCCAGGGATTGAACTTGGGTTTTTGGTTGACAAGCATTCTCCTGGTTGAGCTATATTCCCATTCATTCCCTTAGTTTGATTATCCTGAGAGAAGCCAGGTCCTGAAGTGTAAAACTACTTCTTGTGCTGAACCGTAGGGGGCGCTTTAGGAAAAGAAATACACGCAGTCGGGCGTGGTGGTGCACACCTTTAATCCCAGCACTGGGGAGGCAGAGGTAGGAGGGTCACTATGAGTTTGAGACCAGCCTGAGATTACATAGTGAATTCCAGGTCAGCCCGGACTAGAGCGAGACCCTACCTCGAAAAAGAAAAGAAAAGAAAGAAATACATGCAACAGGTGCAGTCTGGCTATGTGTTTCTCAGGTGTCCCAGCTTTGCAACCCGATGAGACAGGCACAAGATTTGCCTGCTCAGGAGTGTTTAGAATACTGAGAAATTGGGAGCCACATGAGATCCCATTAGTAGTAGTGCAAACTAGTACCATTACACACCATGCAGCTATTAACACATATGAAGTGAGTAGATCTTACATGGGAAGATGCCCACATAGTATTGGTAAGCGAAAAACACAAGAACAGATAATATTGTCAGTATTACAATTCTATTCATGTGAACAAATCTGTAAATGAACAAAAATGCAACCTGAAGCTAGGTGTAATGTGCACACCTGTAATCCCATCATTCAGGAGGCTGAGGCAGGGGGATTGTGAGTCTGAGGCAATGGGATATCACTTCATATCAGAAGTGGTATTTGACACTAGAATACCCATTAGAAGCTACCAAGTGCAAGCCAGGCGTGGCGGTGTACGTCATTAGCTACAGAGTGAGTACCAGGTCAGCCTGGGTTGGAGCGAGGCCCACTTGGCTTTGAATAACTTCTTTTTTTTTTTCTGGGTAGGCAATTTTTAAAAAAATATATATTTATTGTCCATAATGAGTTACATTATTTAGTGGGCAAACAATGCGTTGTTATTCTGAATTCCCCAATTCCCCCCCTCCCCATCCCTGATCAGTTGGATATCTTCCTCCGTGGGCTGTCTGTATTAGTCCTTGTGGCAAGGGATCCTGGATATCCTAGTACTCAGCCCGGTCTTCCTGGCTCAAGTGTGTTGTTACTGATGGGTGTCATGCCTCTGGACCATCTCCCCCACCACGGCTCTCACAATCTTTCTGCCCCCTCTTCTGCTCAGTTCCCTGAGTCGTGGTGGGTGAGTATTAAGGCTGCTTTAATGTTGCGAGCTTAGGGGTCCTTGTGTCGAAAATCCTTGGTTTCTGTCTCATTGGCCTATCCTGTTGAATAACTTCTTATTTGGAAATAATTTTAGATTTACAGAAAATCTGCTACAATAGTGTGAACTGAAGTTCCCAGGGTGTGCATGTGTGTTGGTGGGGAAGCCATACATATGGACACGTAAGATTCTACAGGGTTGCTTGATTAGCACTTCAGTGACGGTAGAGTAGGAATGATACAGCTCCAGGACCAAATAATCTTGGGCTAATTTAGCTTCTTAAGAGCCATTCACGGGCTAGAGAGATGGCTCAGTGGTTAAGGCACTTGTCTCCAGTGCCCAAGGCCCTGGGTTCAATTCCCCAGTACCCACATAAGCCAGACCCACAAGGTGGTGGCCCTTGTGCTCTCTCTCTCTCTCTCTCTCTCACTCTCACTCTCTCTCTCTGCTTGAAAGTAATAAATAAAATAAAATAAATTTTAAAAAAAGAGCCATTCACTGTCCACGTCTGTGACCTAACATCTTTGCGACCAATTAGGTAAATCCTGGAATGTACTAACAGACCAATAGCTTCCATTGATCCAAAGATTAAGTCACTGGATGGCATCTAAGGACTGTCCCTGCTCTGCTGTGACCTGCCTACTTGATGTTCTCACCAATGTGCTTGAAAGATCCCTTTAATTCTGGCTTTCTTTGGTTCTGTCACTATAAAAACTTCTTAATAAAACTGTTACTACGGGAGGATGGGCTGCAGCCTGTGGGGGTAGGGATGTGTGCTTCTACTAGGCTGGCCTGCCTCAGGCAGCAAGAACTGAATTACAGGGAAGGTAATTTCCCAACCACATTGGCCTTGCAAATCTTAAATCAGAAGAGCAACAGGGCTGGGAGGTTGCTCAATGGTTAAGGCACTTTTGTCTCTAGAGCCTAAGGACCTGAGTTCAATTCCCCAGTACCCATGTGAGCCAGATGCACCAAGTGACACATGCACTTGAAGTTCATTTGCAGTGGCTAGAGGCTCTGGCGCACTTATACACACACACACACACACACACATACTCTCTCTCTCTCTCTTTCTCTCTCTCTCTCTGTATCTCTCTGTTTACAAATAAAATATTTTAGGAGACGACAACAAAACAAGAAGAGTGTAAGCTGAGGGCAATGGTGACCCAGCTCCAGCCTCCAGGAGGAAACTTGGAACAGAGCTCAACCCAAAGTCCTAGGCATTCCACAGCCCACAGGAGGGGCCCAGAGCCCAATTCAAAGGACCAGGTAATAAATAACACTGGGAGTCCAAGTCCAGATGGCAGAGAATACTGGGGACGTCCAAGATCCATCAATACAACAAGAGAAGATTGTGGACTGCCTACCATGAGTTGTGTCAGTCACCCCACCACATCTACCAGGATTCACAAGACACAGCAAAAAAAAGCAGCAACATGAGTACTGCTCTCACTGCTTGCCTGACAGCCAGTTCCAGGGAGATGACGACAGGCACTGTGGTCACTCAAAACTCATCAAAGCAGAAATCCAGAGGCTGCAGAGAGCTCAATACTAAATCAGACCTCCAACAGGCCTGCCAAGGCTCAGAGAACATTGTAGAAAAAGAGGTAGAAAAATTATAAGAGCCACAGGGTGGGTAGGAATATCCTGAGGCACAGCTCCCCTCCCCAAAGACTGGCCGAGGCCTTCATGACCCCACAGTGAATACCAGTAACCCCCACTGAGGAGGGTCCTCAATGGAATGGGGGTAAAGGAGAGGTGTGTGTAACATTTTAAAAATCCTGTTACTCCACTGAGACGTGGTGTGTGGAGCAATCTGTTTCTCGAGGCCATGATCACTCATACTTGGCTCCCCAGTAAACTGTCTTACTCCCTTTGAGATGAAAGCTGTTTGTTTGTTTTTAAGTTGACACTCTGTAGATATTTCTACATATCCCTCATCAGGTTTCTCATATATTAACTTCTTACATTACATATATGTTTGTCAAAACTAAGACACCAACATTGGTGCTTAAAAGAAACAACACCCTAGACCTAGGTTTCAGCTGTTTTAAAGCTACCATCCCTCTCTGCTTCAGGATTCCTCTCAGGACAGTGAACAGCGTCTCCTCCTCATTTCACCTTAGCCTCCTGTAGTGCTTTTCTCAAACTTCTCTTGGTTTTCATGACCTTGACATTATTAAGGAATCTGATATTTTGAGGAATGTCCTTCATTTTGGGGAATCGAGTGATCTTTCCCCCTGAGCCTCCCAAGTAGTTGGGTCTATGGGACTACAGGTTTTTTTAAAAATCATATTTATTTATTTGTAAGGAGAGAATATGAGTGCTCCAGGGCCTCCTGCCACTGCAAATGAACTCCAGATGCATGTGCATCTGGCTTTACGTGGGTACTGGGGAATTGAACCCAGATTGTTAGACTTTGCAGTTAAGCGCCTTAACCATTGAGCCATCTCTTCGGCCCTACCATAGGGCAGAGATTCCCTCCCATGGAGCAGACCTCAAGTCCAGTCAAAGATTCCCTCATAACAGACATGCCACTATTGTATCCATTGGCACATTTGGCCTGGCTGGCCAGCTGTAAGGCTTGCAGTCACTGCTTGTTAACACCATTGATGACTTTTCTCCCCCAACAGGCTGCATAGCTCTTTCCAGCATTCTGACAGCTAATCAACAGGGAGGAGGCTTCCAGCTCAGTGTCCTGCATCCTGAACATGTGAAGGTGGGGTCTTTGGAGGCAGTTAGGTCTATAAGAGTTATTAAAAAGCAAAGACAAGCTGGGCATGGTAGCGCACACCTTTAATCCCAGCACTCGGAAGGCAGAGGTAGGAGGATCGCCGTGAGTTCAAGGCCACCCTGAGACTACATAGTGAATTCCAGGTCAGCCTGGACTACAGCGAGACCCTACCTCAAAAAACCAAAAAAAAAAAAAAAAAAAAGAACAGAAGGAACAGAGACAATTTCCTGGGTCCAAGATTTTATTTAGTACCAGATGAGAGAATGGGAGAATGGGAAGCAAAAGGCAAGAGGCTTCAGAACATTCAAGAAGGGGAGGGTGGTGGATTTAAGGCTTCTCAGGGAGGGACGGAGGGATCTTGAACTTTGAAGGAGGGGCCTTTCGTGGGAAATATGGGATGTGACAAAAGGGGGGCTGTGTTGAGACTCAAGCCTAGTGGTCTAGTTATCTGGACCACCTGCTAAATGGCTTTGAGAAAATGAGGCCTGGGTTGCCACATCCCACCCAGCGTCACAGGGGAGGCTGAGGAAATGGCTCAGTGGGTAAAGTGTTTGCCTTGCAAACTTGAGGACCTAAATTTGACCCCCAGTACTCACACAGAAATTCTTGGTCATTGTGGCACATGCCTGCTATCCTAGTGCTGGGGAAGTGGAGACAGATAGATTCCCAGGACTCCTAGGACTCACTGGTCAGCCACTCTGGCCTAATGCTGAGCTCCAGGCCTCAAAAAGAAGTGGACAGTGTTCTTGAGGCTAATACCCAAGCTCAGGCCTCTACATGTATGTACATACGTATGAATGCACACACATATGGACACTGTACACACATGCGTGTGCACACACATATATGAACACACATACGCAAATGCATGCACACACATATGAACACACATGTATGCGCACACATATGAACACACATACACATATGCATGCACACACACAAGCATACACACAGACACATACACACATGCATGCATACACACAAGCACACAAACACACATACATACACACACAAATATACACACATGCATGCACACACAAACACACATGCATGCACACACATACACACACAAACACATACATTCATGCACACACATACAAGCACACATACACACAAACACAGACATGTATACACACAAGCACACATACACACATGTATTCACACCACACACAAGCACAAATACACACATGCATGCATGCACACACAAGCACACACATGCACACATACACACATACACACAAACACATACATACATGCACACGCACACACAAGCACACATACACACATGCATGCATACACATATGAACACACATGCATGTGCACAAATACAAACACATACACACATGCATGCACACACAAGCACACACATACACACACAAACACATACATACACATGCACACACACAAGCACACATACACACATATGAACACACATGCATGCGCACACATACAAACACACATACACACATGCATGCGTACCACACACAAACCAAGGTAGACGACACATGTTAAACAGAAAAAGTACAAGATGGTTGGTGCCTAAAGAGAAATGACATTCCAAGGTTGTTCTTTGGCCTCCACGCACACGCCCACACACAAAGTGGGACACACTCAGGATTTGTGATTCATTCATTACAAGCCCCTTGCTAGACACTGCTGCTGTGCCCCGGAGCCTCCCAGGCTCCGGACCTGTGAGCCCAGGCCAACTTCTTTCCTTTATGAACCCAGTTAGAGCAACAGAAAACAGAGCAGACAGAAGTGTGTTCCGTCAGTCAGGAAGGAAAGGGCATTCCAGCTGTGGACCAGGGGGAAAAGGAAACTAATCTTGGGGTACAGTGGGTCAGATATCCATGGAGAGCTAGGCTGTGGCACAATACTTAGCTAACATGAGCAAAGACCCAACACCACACACACACCTCTTAGCAGTATCACTCGGCCATTTATTGAGTTGTCACATGACTAGGTTTTGCTTATCCCTCCTAATGTCAGACTCCTCAAGGCAATAACATGAGTCATGAGGATGCCATCCACGCTGCTCATGGGACAGAGGCCCCTGCTGATAAATGAGACCTTTGTTGAAATGCCAGTGCATAAGACAGACTCATTCTCCAGATTGTCCAAAGCTCTCTGCAGAAGAGAAAGTGACCCTTTCATTCTGAGGTTTTTCTCTCTCCCTCCTGCTGCCTGGACGATCCTCTGGGTGGGTTCCGCAGAGGCTTTGTGGTGTGAGAAAGCACCAGCAAAGAGCCCTTTTGTGCTGGGCTGCGACGGTGGGTGCAACTTTGCCTATTAGGACTTTGGATCCCAGGTCCAAAGAAAGGTCTATCTCACAGCAGCTGATCTAGAAGGATAAGGACTCTGAGTACATCAAGATCCTTTAGGGAGCATGACTAACCCTCATCTCCTGTGCCCTCTCTCAGACCTGTGCCCTCTCTCAGAGCTTGCAGTCATTACTTTTCTCGTTGCTATGACAAATACATGACCAAAGCAATTTAAGGAAGGAGGAGTTTGGGCTAAAGTTTTGAGGATCTGTCATGGTGGAGAAGGCATGATAGCTGGTCCACTTACATCTGCAGTCAGGAAACAGAGAGAGATAATTCATCTCTGGTGCTCAGTTTGCTTTCTCCTAGTTATTCACTCCAATATCCCAGTTTGAGGAATGGGCCACCCACATTTAGGATGGGTCTTCCCACCTCAACTAACCTAATCTAGATAATCCCTCACAGAAACTCCCAGATATTTGTTTCCATGGTGATTCCAAATCCTAGTAAATTGACAATCAAGATTAACCATCACAGGGCTGGAGAGGCGGCTCAGAGGTTAAGGCACTTGTCTGCAATGTCTAACGATCAGGGCTCGATTCCCCAGTACCTATGTAAAGCCAGATGTACAAAGTGGTGCATGCATCTGGAGTTCATTTGCAATGGTTAAAGGCTCTGGAGTGCCCACCTCTCTCTCTCCCTCGCTCTCTCTCTCCTTACAAATAAAAAAAAATCATCATCACATGATCAAACTTTCTTGCCATCTACCACCACAGAGCAGGACAGTGGTTCTAGGAAGCACTCGGATCCAGAGTGCTTCTCCCAGAGAAGCAAAAGGGAATACTCTAGAGGTAAGCAAATTGGAAAATCTCTTCAAAAGGATGTCTCAAGCTAGACCTGGGGGTGTCAATTTATAATCTCATTGGGATTTGGAAGGCTGAGGCAGGAGGATTGCCAGTTTAAAGCCAGTCAGGGCTACAGAAGGAGTTGGGGACTAATCTGGGCACCTTGTGAGAACCTGACTCAAAAAGTCAAAAGAGCTACAGATGTAGTTCAAAGATAAAGTGCTAGCCTGGGTTGAATTCCCAGCACAGGGGGAAAAAGATGTCTCATCTGTCTTGGGAGGTGGAGCTGGGGTATGATGTAATCCAATGCAATAAATACTGGGTGTGGACAGGCAGACCTAGAGTTACAATTTATCTCTGCCACTCTGGCCATGTGACCTGTACTAGTTTTTACCCTCTTTGACTCCAGCTCTCTTGCTATGCTGAGTAGACTCCTAGCCTTGGTGTGTAGAGTTTTGAAGAGAATTGAAGGAGATGGACTGTTTGCATTGTGACCCAGAGGGCACTTATTGAAACAAGAGGCACTAATCTTTCTCCTCCCTCCCAGTTTAAGAAAAGTGTGTGCAGCTTCCAGGGCCTGGTCTCCCTGCTGTGTGAGTGACCTGGACCCAGAAGACAGTTCCCCTGGACTGTCAGCTTTCCATGAATGAGGGATTTCAAGCCTTAGAAAGAAGAGGTTGGGGAAATGGGCAGGACGAGTCTTTCTAGGGAAGACTGCTGACCCATTGTGGTTCTCACCCAACCGAGGGCTCCTTCCACAGTTTTGCCCATGGTGTGAACAATCTGCTAATCTTTATTTCTTGTGTGTGTGTGTGTGTGTGTGTGTGTGTGTGTGTGTGTGTGTGTGTCTCCACATGTCAGGCATATGGAGGCCAGAGGTCAACCTCAGGTGTCTTTCCTCAGGACCTGTCCAGCTTGTGTTTCTTAGACAGGGTCTTTCACTGGGGCCCCGGCCTCACCCATTAGGCTACACTGGTTGGCCCCCAAAGATCCTCCTGTCTCCACAAGGGATTATAAGCATGAACCACCCACCACACTTGGCTTTTTTTTTTAAAGTATGGTACTGGGGATTGAACTCAGGTCCAGAAACTTTCAAGGTGAGCACTTTACCATTTGAGATATTTCCCCAGCCCCTTGGCTAACCTTTAAAGATACATTTGTGAGCTAAGCTGGAATCCAGCCACAGAACAAGGTTCCAAAGATGAGCCCATTGTAGCACCATCACAGCAGCTAAATCAGGGTGTGGTTTCTCTTGACCAGAGAAGGAACTGTCTATCAGGAAAAATTATGTATATATATATATATATATATACACACACACATTTATATATACACATATATATATGCTGGAAAGATAGCAAAACCTAATGACCCGGGTTTGATTCTCCAGTACCAGTGTAAAGCCAGATGCACAAAATGGTGCATGCAAAGTGGCTAGAGCCCCTGGCTTGCCCATTCTCTTTATCTCTCTCGTCTCTCTGTGTGTGCAAAAAAGAAAAATAAAATATTAAAAAATATTTTTATTTATTTGTAAGGAGAGAGAGCGAGAGATAATATGGGCATACCAGAGAATATGGGCATACCAGAGCCTCTTGTAGCTGAGCCATCTCTCCAGGACCCATATTTTATTTTTAGTGTGTGTGGTGGGTGCACACATGCATCCATGTGTACATGTGAAGGCCAAAGAACAACCTTGGTGTTATTCATTAAGAACACCATTCACTGACTGGAGAGATGGCTTAGCGGTTAAGGCCCTAGCCTACAAAGTAGAAGGACCGGAGTTCAATTCCCCAGTACCCATGTAAAGCTAGACACACAAGGTGACGCATGTGTCTGGAGTTTGTTTGCAGTGGCTGGAGGCCCTTGGCACACCCATTCTCTCTCTCTGCCTCTTTCTCTCTCTCTCTCTCACTTATTCTCAAATAAATAAATAAATAGGTAAACAAATAAATAAATAAATAATATATTTTTTAAAAAAAAGAACACCCAAAAATAAAAAATAAAATAAAAAAGAACACCATTCATGCCAGGTGTGATGGCCCACGATTTTAATCTCAGCACTTGGAGGCAGAGGTGGGAGGATCACTGTGAGTTTGAGGCCAGCCTGGGACTACAGAGTGTGTTCCAGGTCAGCCTGGGACAGAGTAAGACCCTATTTTGGTGTGTGTGTGGGGGGAGAACTCTATTCATCTTTTTATTTTTTGACCTAGGGGCTCCTGAATGCTGGGTTAAAAGCATGGGCTACCACACCTGCTTACTTTTATTATTTATTTATTTATTTATTTATTTATTTATTTATTTATTTATTTATTTTTGAGTCTCTCATTAGCTTGAAGCTTGCTAATTAGATGAGATTGGCTGACCACAGAGCTCAAAAGATTCTCCTGTTTCCACATCACCAACACTAGGATTATAAACATGTGCCACTATGCCTGGGATTTTTCCATAGGATTCTGGGATTGAACTTGGTTCCTCATGCTTCGTAGCAAGCACCTTACCCATGAGCCATCTCCCCAGACCTTATCTTTTCTTGAAATGTTACACTCTACCTGCAAGGGCAAGCCCAGTTCTGGCCCCAACTATAAATAAAACCCCTTCCTTTGATCAATCCCTGCCTTCCAATTTTTTGATAAATCAGGGAGTCATGGACCTCAGATTCTGTCTACATTTCTTTATCTCTGTTGTTGTCCCCTGCACCTTGCTGGACAAAGCACCTGACCAAAAGCAGCTGATGGGAGGAAGCTGAAGAGATGGCTCAGCAGTTAAGGCATTGGCCTGCAAAGCCTAACAACCCAGTTTTGATTCCCCAGCACCCACGTAAAGCCAGATGCACCAAGTGGCGCATGGATCTAAAGTTTTATTTTGGCTTACAGTCTGGAGGGGATGCTTTGGTAACAACATCATACCTCATCCTTCGTCAGTATTTGAATACCTGAGAGCCGAGCACCTGCATGGGCCTCCTCAGAGCCCCCACACCTTGAAGATGCTGACCTGCCTGGATCATCAACCAGGGCTTGGCAGGTGCTTGGAGAGCTCTGCAGACTGTGGAACCCCAGGCCTCCAGAAGGCAAGCATGCACCAGGCTGCTGAAACAGTGATGGCTAAGCAGCCTGCAAGCTGCGGCTGCAGGAGGCCTGTGGGAGTGGATGTGCCCGGAGACGGAGGACAAAGTCCTGTCATAAATTACGTGAGCCCAGAGCACTCGGCCATTTCCTCTCAGGGCCCTTCCGCCTCTTCTGCCCTTTACTCTCCAACACTCCTAGGGTCCTGACTCTGCCTGGCTCCTTTGGGGAGCTCAGGGTGGATGGGGAGGAAGCCAGCCTGAACCATCCAGACACCCATCCCGACAAGGTAAGGGAGCTGGAGGAAGAGAGGAGGGGCGCTGGGCAGAAGGTGGGTCAGGAGGCACAGGCCTGGGACCAGGGTCTGGCAGGCCTATGGAGCACAGGACTAGAAATGTCCCCCAGGATCCTGAAAATGAAACCTCCGCTCTGACTGTGGTCCGTCAGATGACAGGCTGACCCTGGGAAAGCTCTGCAGCCAGCCCCCTGCTATGAGGTGGCCGACTTCACATGAGGAGTGGCAGCTTCTGCCCCCTCTTCCAGCCTCCTCACAGCTGAGGGGTCTGCTGTGGAATCCAGGGGTGCTGAGATGCTGCTGGGCCACATGGGGGGCTCACTCGTCTTTAAAGTTCTGGGTTAGCATCACCTCCATTTTATGGACAAGAGACTGAGACCTGGGGCTGAGGTGCCCCAGGAAGAAGTAAAGCTAGGCTGCCCCCTTCCAAAGTTCACGCTCATCTGATAGATCAATGTACCTGGGAGAAATGTCTAGCTATCTCTGATGTATGCGAGGCAAGACCAGGTCTCTTGACCTCAAAGCTTCCTCAGATTGGGGGTATTGGGTTGCTGGAAAAATTAGGTGGCTGAAAAGAGAAATACAGCCTGTGGGTACCTGTGCTGACAGCATGGGATGCATTGATCCCCATTTATAGAGGGGATCTGAGATAGAGTCAGGAGAGACCAGCTGAGTTCTATCAGCTGGCAAGCATGGGGTTACCCATACCAAATCTCCGAAGGTGGATGTGTGTGTTTCCCAAGACTTGGTCACCCCCTTGGGTTCCACTGTGCACCTGTGGACTGGAACTTTGTCCAACCTTTTGACATTTCCATATGACGTTGTCATCTACAAACATGTTGGGCCTCACTCGTAGAAAGCCTGGGATGCAGGCAGTCCCTGAGCCTCTGGCCTCCACACATGGGCGCATGTACCACACACACATGGGTACACAGGTATGGGTAACCCAATACAAAAGCCTGACCAGAAGCAGCCTAAGGAAGGCAGCGTTTGTATAGGCATAGCCTAGCATGGAAGGGAAGGCACGGCAGCCAGAACATGACGTATTCAATCCTCAGTCGGGAAGCAGTGGGCAGGAGTGCTGATGCTCAGTTCACTTTCTCCTTTTCTTTCTCTTTCTTTTCATCTTTTGGGGTGCTAGGTCACATGTTGCATCTGCAGCCAGGAAACAGAGAGCTGAATGCTGGTGCTCAGCTCACTTAGATTGTTACCCAAAAAAGCAGCTTAAATGAGCAAGTGTGTTCCACAGCTTCTGTCACTGTAACAATACCTGAGAATCGATTTATAAAGAGGAAAAGTTTCTTTTGACTCACAGGGTCAAAGGTTCTAGAATATGACTGAGTAGACTCATTGCCTGTAGCCTTTGTGGAGGTGGAGACTGTGACTCACTTCATGGTCCAGGAGCAAAAGGGAGGAAGAGAACGGGACCAAGGTCCCCCCTTTGAGAGTATGTCCCTAATGGCCTAAAGATCTCCCACTCGGTTTTACTGCCTCCCCATAGCACCTCCTTGAAGAGCAAGCATTCATGAGCCTGTGGGAAACATTTAAGCTCCTGTGTAAAAAAGCTGGGAGTGGGGCTGGAGAGATGACTCAGCAGTTAAGGTGCTTGCCTGCAAAGCCTAATGACCTGTAAGCTTCAATTCCCCAATATCCACGTAAAGCCAGATGCTCAAAGTGGTGCATGCATCTGGAGTTTGCAGCAGCTAGCAGCCCAGTGCACCCATTCTCTCTGTGTCTCTCTCCTCTCTACCTCTCACTGCTTGCAAATAAATAAGAAATATTTTCAATAAAGATTCAAGGGGCTGGAGAGATGGCTCAGTGGTTAAGGCACTTGCCTGCAAAACCTAAGGATCACAGTTCTCTCTCTCTCTGCTTGCAAATAAATAAAAAAAAATTTTAAAGAAGGGACAGAAACAGTTATCTTAAAAAGATCCAAGCTACAGCAAATATTTATTAATTTCTGAGAGTCAAACCCCAGAGAGGTTTAACTAAATGGTTGTAGCCCAGAGACCATCATAGGGATTGTAATACCGTGACCAGGCTGCTACAGTGAGACATCTCAGGCTAGATGACTGGACCAGCAGAGATTTATGCCATGTGTGGTGGTGCATGCTTGTCACCCAAACACTCAGGAAGCTGAGACAGGAGCGTCTTGAGTTATACATCAAGATCCTGTGTCAAAATACACATAGAGCCTGGCGTGGTGGCGCACGCCTTTAATCCCAGCACTCGGGAGGCAGAGGTAGGAGGATCGCCGTGAGTTCAAGGCCACCCTGAGACTACAGAGTGAATTCCAGGTCAGCCTGGGCTAAAGCGAGGCCCTACCTCGAAAAACCAAAATAAATAAATAAATACACATAGAGTGCCAGGAAGATGGCTCAGTGGGAAAAAGCACTTCCCACAAACACAAGGGCCTGATCCCTCTGGGTCCAATCCCTAGTACTCAGGTAAACAGCTGGGTGTAGCCATATACACCTGTAACCCCAGTCTTTTGGGAAGTGAGAGCTGAGAGACGCTGAGGCTCCATGGTCAGCTGTGTGAGTAACACAGCAGCTCCAGGTTCAATGAAAGACTCTGATTCAAGGAAACAGGCAAATGAGTGATACAGGATTCCTGATGTTCTCACCTGGCCTCTGAAACATACATGTAACACACACACACACACACACACACACACACACACACACTTGCACCACAAACAGAAAGAATAGAAAGAAGGAAAGAAAGAAAGTAAATGAAAGGAAGGAAGGAAAGAAAAAAAGGATGGATGGAGAGAGGGAAGAAAATTTATGTTCTTATAGTTCTGGATACTGTTAATCCAAGATCAAGGTGTTATAATGAGAGGCAGCGGTGCTGGGGAGGTGGCTCAGCGAATAGGCATCTCCAGCATTTACGTAAAAACATCAGATACTGTGGCAGGCATTTGTAATCCCAGCAATTATCTGTGGGCGAGAAGGGAGGAGAGACAAGAGAATCCCCAGGAAGCTTGGGAATCAGCTAGCCTGGCAAACACAGTGGGGAACATATGAGGCCCTTCCTCAAAGGAGGTGAAGGATGAGGAGCTACACTCAAACGTTGTTCTCTGATCTCTACACACGTGTGTGTGCCTATACACACACTACATACACACCAAAAAGATGTCACATGTTCAGGGTTCAAGCGTCTCTCCTTGGCTTTCCTTTGTAGGCTCATGGCTATCTGCTTTCTGTATGTGTTCATGTGTGGGTGGATGAACGTATCTGTGCCCTTGTGTGAGCCTGGGCATGCGTAGATCTGTGGAGGCCAGAGGACAACCCCAGGTGACATTCCTCAGGTGCCATCCATCTTTGTTCACCCAGAGCTGGCCAAGTAGGCTAAATTGGCTGGCCAGCAGGCCCCAGGGGTCTGTCGCGACCTCCCTAGAACTGGGATTATAAACACACACCACTATGCCTGGCTTTGTGACATGGGAAGGGAAGGTGTTGGGGATTGAATTTAGATCCTCATTGACTGAGTCATCCCTGAAGCCCCCTAATCTCTTGTTCTCTTAAATACCAACCGGCTGGAATTAGGGCTCCTTCTAATCACCTTGTTTTAACTGAATCGTTTTTGTTGTTGTTGTTTTATTTTTGTTTTTCGAGGTAGGGTCTTGCTCTAGCCCAGGCTGACCTAGAATTCACTATGTAGTCTCAGGCTGGCCTTGAACTCATGGTGATCCTCCTACCTCTGCCTCCTGAGTGTTGGGATTAAAGGCGTGTGCCACCACGCCCAGCAGAGGTTTTTTTTTTTTTTTTTAAAAAAAAGAGAAATCACAATTTGTGGAGTTTATTTAAAGGGAATTGGGACCTGAAAAGGAAGACCAGAACATTTTTATGTGGAAAACATAATTTAAAAAAGTGAAAGTTAGAGAGAAAACTAAGGTGCAGACAGTGAGGCCAGATTGAAGCTGGGGACCACGTGGAAGGCCAGAGAAACTGAGGCTCAGAAAGTGAAGGTCAGAAGGGGCTGCGAACACATAGAAAGCTTTGAGGAAAGATTTAGAGGGCTGCGGACCCGTGAGAGCGCCCATGCGGCAGATCCAGAGTGGGGATCAGATTGCACACGTTAAGTCAGGGGCCATAAAACATAGCAGAAAGACTAGGCTTAAAAAGGGAAATACACTTGGCATTGGTTGTGTGCTTTCTCATCGAGGAAGCTAGAGAAGAAAGGGAGAGCCTACATGGCAGATCCAGAGTGGTAATCTGTACGTGGTAAATTGGGGACCATAAAAGAGAGAGGAAAGACCAGGATTAAAGAAACAGATTTAGGTTTCCCTTCCCCACCCTGCCTGTGAAAACAGGCAGCCCAATGGGGCTGGGAACGTTCTCTCAAATAAAATAAAAAATATTTCAAAAAAAATTTAAAAAGAGATTGAATTTGACTCATGGTTCTGAAGGTTTATGTCCAAGATTGGGGGATTTTTTTCATTGGCTCTCGCATGACAGGTGTGTGCACGTGTCAGCACGCAGTCCCATTTCAAGTCCGGAAAGGGTTGGGAGGAGTGCTTACTGCACAAACTGAAGGACTGAGTTTGGCACCAATGTCAAAGCTGGAGAGTTGGCTCAGAGGTTAAGGCACTTGCCTGCAAATCTTAATGACCCGGGTTTGATTCCCCAGTACCCACATAAAGTCAGATGCACAAAAATGGCACAGCCATCTGGAGTTCCTTTGTAGCAGCTCTCCCTCCCTCCCTCTCTCTCGCTCTCTCTCTCTCACACACACACACTTTCTGTCTCTCTCTGCTTGCAAATAAATAAATATATTTTTTTAAAAAAGCTGGTGGGATGGTACTTGCCTGTAATCCCAGGGCAGGGGTGAAGACAGGAGAATCCTTGGAACTTGCTGGGCAGCTAGTCCAGGTGAATCAGTAAGCTCCGGCTTCTCACTGTCCAGAGAGACTCTGTCTTGAATAATAAGGTAGAGGATGATTGAGGACCCTCTGCATGCACTCACACACCACAGATATGTAGACATGCAAAAGAAAAAAAAAACTGGGCTGGAGAGATGGCTCAGCGGTTAAGGTACTTGCCAACAAAGCCTAATGACCTGAGTTCAATTCCTCAGTACCCATGTAAAGCCAGATACACAAAGTGGCACATGCATCTGGAGTTTGTTTGCAGTGGCTGGAGACTCTGGAAAGCTCTCTCCCTCTCTCTTTTTCTTTCTCTCCTTTGTTTCTCTCCTTGTAAAGAAAGAGCCTTAAGAACCCCACAAAAAGCAGAGAAAGACTAGACAAATGAGGTCCCATAATCCCTTCCAAGAACAAGCCCCCAATGACCCATCAGTTCTCACAGAGCCTCCCAATTCCACCACCAAGCCTTTTCGTATGAGCCCTTGTGTGACACTCAAAAACCACCACAGTCATTAATAAAGCAAGGGTCTTGATGGAGGAGGCCAGAGAAGCCTGAAGGATAAGTGTGGGTCATCACCTGGACAGTCACTAGAGTGAAGGCAAGAAGTACAGGAGCTCTCAACTGGGCTTTGGCAATGGAACAGGCCAAGATGCTCTGCAGTGTGAAAACAGGAAGATCAAAACAACAAAAATAGTTGTTTTGCAAAAAAAAAAAAAAAAAAAAGAGGGCCAATATAGAACAAGGAAGGCTTCCCATGCCTGCCTGCCTTTCCTTCCTTCCTTCTTTTTTTTTTTTTTTTTGGAGGTAGGATGATCTGGACTTCACTATGTAGTCTCACACTAACCTTGAACTCATGGCGACCCTCCTATATCCCAGCCTCCCGAGTTCTGGGATTAAAGTTATGTGCCACCATGCCCAGTACATTTCTTTTAAAAAAATCGTATAATGTATGAGAAAGGAGAGAGAATGGGCACATCAGGGCCTTCTGCCACTGTAAGCAAACTCCGGATACCTGGGTGTACCACTTTGTACATGGCTTTACATGGTACTGGGGAATTGAACTCGAGATCTCTGGCTTTGCAAGCAAGTGCCTTTAATTGCTGAACCATCTTCTCAGCTCCTCTTCATGAATTTCTTACAGGCCTAGCCCATGAGCAACTCTGGCCCCTAGCCACGGGGGGCAGAACCTTTCCCTGGCCATGTTCCAGTCTGGGGCTGGGACCTTGCAAGTTGAGAGCAGGAGCCAGTTGGTGGAAAGAAACAATATTCCAGAGGGGGCGGGGAGGAGAGAGAGGAGCTGGGGCTCTCTAGCATGTGTGCTTATTGTATTTTTATATTCTGCTCATTAGGATTACGTGACTGTCTTTAAACCAGAAAAAGATTTGAGATCATTCCCAGGCTAGCTAGGGTTAGAAATGAAGCCAGACAACAGGCCAAGACCACAATAAGATGGAAAGCAGCTGCCCAGGGGCTGTCTGGGCACTGACTGAGGTACAGTTGGCAGAGGCAGTGTGAGAACATGGCTTGTGAAGGGGGCAGCCCTGGGTCACAGGAGGAGGGTAGAAGGCACTGGATCCTGGTGTCCAAGGAGTAGGGACTATGTGACTGTCTATGCTCCAGGATCTGACCACCATGGGGCACCTGTGAGGCAGGTGTGAACCAAATGTCAGGAGCTGACATGTCACAAGGTGAGGAGGCAGAGATGGAGTAGGCATCATGGCAGGCCACAAATTCTACTTGGTTTATGTAAGTCAGCCTGGAGCTGCAACTGCATTGAATGGACAGAAGTAGGGCCATGTTCATCTGTGACCCCTTTGGCCAACACCTCCTTGGCATCTGTGAGGTGGAAAGAGGGACCAGCTTGCCCTCAAAAAACTGCATACACTTGGTAAAGTATTCACAGCATTTTCTTTTCTTTGGTTTATATATTTGCAAGGGGCGAGGGGGAGAGAGAAAGAGAGAATGTGCACATCTTCACAACTTCAGATAGATACATGCAAGGCCCTTGGGGACAAGCTGATGAACACACAGAGCACCTGCCATTCAGGGGACCATGAGGCTGACATTGTGCTTTCTCTACTTACAGACTGCAGGGAACTGCTGACCCAGGATGGCGGTGTTCAGGCTGGTAAGAACCACATTTACGACTTCACAAGACCTTCAAAATGGGAGGAAAAGATGATGATATCGAAACAAAATAGAGACTAACTGAAAGGGGAGAGGGGGCTGGTGGAGGGAATCACCATGGTTTATTGTCTACAATTATGGACACTATCATTAAAAAGTTAAAAATATATAACAGAGACGAGGAGGTTTGAGGCCTTAGATGGAGTCAGGTTTGGGAAGAAAAGTAGTCTCGCAAACCTCTGGGCCTCTCTTTCCTTCTACGTGATTCCACAGGAGGATCCCCAGCCTAGATCGTGTAGCCAAAACACGAGCTCATGGGCTGGCAAACAGCAGCAGGGTCCAGAGCACTGCCCGTGTCAGCAGATGGGCCAGAAAGACACTCCTCTCAGAGATGTATGGCAGCTGGGAGCAAATGGCCTGTAGAAGCAGCAGCTCCGAGGGTTTTGGAGACAAGGCTGGCCATGGCTCTCTGCTCTCGTTAGCCAGCACCTGAACTTGAATCTCAACTACACTTTGACTTTGCAGCGCAGTTTCTGGCTTGTTTGGGTTTTTTTGACTCACTCAATTTTTTAGGATCAAGCTTCTGCACAGCCCAGTCCTCTTCTGCCAAGACTTTTTTCTGAGACAAGGTCTCAAACTTGCTATGTAGCTGAGGGTGACCTTGAACTCCTGATCCTCCTGCCTCTGCCTCCTGATTGCTGGGATTGCAGGCATGCGCCACCACACCTGGTTTATTTGATACTGAGGGTTGAACCCAGGGTTTTATGCATATACCAGGCAAGCTCTTTACCAACTAAAATATATACCCAGCCCTACCCAGATGTAGTGAACAATTTTTTGCTGCTAGTTGGCTTCTCATTTGTTTATTTGTTTGTTTGGTTGGTTGGTTGTTGTTGCTTTTGGAATGCCTTAGCCAAAGGGCAAATCAACCATTCCTTTCCTTGCAGATTACATATTCTGGGTCTTTTCCTTCTTCTTCTAGTCCCCATTGGTCTGACACTTCATCTCTTGGACTGGCCTCTTTCACCTTTGCGAGACACTCATCATCTGTCTCTGACTTTAACCTTCTTGTTTTGGAGAGAGGCTGGTTATTTCCATTGCTCAGTGGATCACTGATGCTGGAATCTCAGCCTTGAGGAAAGAGAGCCTGTCCGTGTGATGTGATTCAGTTAGTTCCCAGGATGCAGTGTGACATTCATGCTGTTTTCTGCATCAAGATGTTTCCTTCCTTCCTTCTTTCCTGCCTGCCTTCCTTCCTCTTTCTCTCTCTCTTTTTTAAATATTTTGATTTATTTGCAAGCAGAGCGAGGTAGAGAGAAGGAGACAGAGTATGGACGCACCAGGGCCTCCAGCCACTGCAAACCAATTCCAGACACATGCGCCACCTTGCACATCTGGCTCTACATGAGCACTGGGGAATTGAACCCGGTCGTTAGGCTCAGCACGCAAGCGTCTTAACTGCTAAGCCATCTCTCCAGCCCCTCTCTTTCTTTTTTGGAAGCAGGGTCTCACTCTAGCCCAGGCTGACATGGAACTCACTCTGTAGTCCAGGCTGGCCGTGAACTCATGACGATCCTCCTAGCTCAGCCTCCTGAAGGCCGGGATGAAAGGCCTGTACCACCACCGTGCCTGGTGTTGTTCCTTTTCATTTAGCTTTTATGTGATTAAGTCGTACAGGCAGCAGTCTAGAGGGTCGGCTCCCACTGCCCTTCCCACTGTTGGCCCTTCCAGTGGGTCCCTAGAGAGCTTGTGGCTCTGCTTGGTATTTCAGTTTAGGTGTTCTCAGTTATGGGTTTCCCTCTGAAAGGCCTTGGTTCCTCCCCCAAGCCCAGACCCCACCCCTTCACATGCCTATTGCCTTTTTGTCCCTCCCTAAAGTGGCAAATCCTCCATGCAGAGTTTAACTCACTCTTCCCACAGTAAGCTGCTCTAAGGGAACCAACCATGCAGTGTGCCCTAAGCACCAGCGTTTGTTGATTAATGATGATGTCATTTGTGTGTATGTGTGTGTGTGTGTGTGTGTGTGTGTGTGTATTGTGCATAAGGAGTCCAGAGGAGAACCTCAAGTATCATCTACAAGGTGTTGTCCATCTTTTTTTTTAAGACAGGGTTTCCACTAGCCTGAAACTCACCAATTAGGCTAGCCTGGCTGGCCAGGGAGCCCCAGAGATCTGCCCGTCTCTGCCTCCCCAGCATGCACCAGCATGCCTGGCTTCTTTAAATGGGAGTTCTGGGACGAAACTCAGTTCCTCATGTTTATACAGCACGTACTTTACCAACAGCCCCTGATGGGATAATTTCAGAGAAACGACAGCTCGGCACTTTTGCCTTGTGCCCTTCATGGAGTGCGCGTGTATAAACTCAAGACAGCTGCAATATCACTAGGTGGTATGGGCTTATTGGGACCACAGTTGTGTATGCGGCTGCTGTCGACAAAAGTGTCATTTTGTGACCTAGGATTGCAAGTGGGCTTTTCTTTGTCTTGCTTTATAATTGTCCCTTCCAGCTTACTTATTTTTTGGTGCATTGATAACTATTTTAACCTGCAACTTTGCCTAAATATATCAATCTGCATTGAAATAATTCCAATTTGTTGAAATCAGTTTCATCTGCAGAAGAAAGCTCCTCATAGCTGCCAGCACATAGGTCATATCCTCTGTGCCTATGGCAGACCTGTCATCTCAGCGTTGTCCCCAAAGCTACCCTGAACATGCCTCTCCTCTCTCCTTTGCACTTATTCTCTCCTCCAAGGCCCGGATCTTTCTTTCATTTTTATTAAATATTTTTTATTTATTACTAGAGAGAGAAAAGCAGATAGAAAGAGAGAGAGAGAGAGAGAGAGAGAGACAGAGAGAGAATAAGTATGAGTACACCAGGGCCTCTAGCCACTGCAAATGAATTCTAGACACATGCGCTACTTTGTGCATCTGGTTTTACATGGATACTGGGGAATTGAACCTAGGTCATCAGGCTTTGCAAGCAAGTACCTTTAACCACTGAGCCACCCCTTAAGCCCCCAGACCCCAGATCTTTCTTTATATTGGTTTACCCCCTTGTTTTGACCCAGCACACCTTGAAGTGGCTTCCTGAGAAAAGGTGTGTATCTTGTAGATATTAACAACTTCCAAATCTAACGTCTTCTTTACATCTGAAGTCACTGGGGCACCAGTACTCTCTCTCTCTCTCTCTCTCTCTCTCTCTCTCTCTCTCTCTCTCTCTCTCTCTGTGTGTGTGTGTGTGTGTGTGTGTAAATTTCCCTGAAAAGTGTGAAGCCAGTCTGCTCAGTCTTTGGCTCCCAGCACTGCTTTTGTGATGTCTCTCATACCATCTGTTGCAGTCAGCTTTCTAGTTGCTGCGCAGAAAGAACCCAAGCAAAAGCAGCTTGTGGAGGAATCAGTTTATTTGGCTTATGGACTCGAGGGGAGACTCCATCTTGGCAGAGAAAAAGATGGCATGAGCAGAAGGGTGGATATCACCTCCCCCACAGCAAACAATGGCAGGAAGGTGCGCCAAACACTGGCAAGGGGAAGCTGGCTTATAACCCCATAAGCCCATTCCCAACAACACAGCTCCAGCGAGGTTGTAAAACCCAAACTGCCATCAGCTGAGGATTGATCACTGAGAACACATTCATTTGTTTGTGGGGGACACCTGGATCAAACCAGGACACCATCCCTCCATCTGACTCCTGAGAGGCTGAGGCTTTGAAGAGGAACACACTAACCCTTGATCTCATGTGTGAAACCTTTTCACTTCTCTGAAAGCATTTATGATTTGTACTTTGAAACTTTATGATATTGTGTCATGGTGTGAGTCTGTTTGTCCTCTGCACTGTTGACTGAAGTTAGTCCTTGAGGAGTGGTTAGTGGTTTTTTTTTTTTTTCTCCCAAAAAGGCTTATAGGAATCAGAGTGTATCATTAAAAATGTTTGTACTGGAATGACAATTTGGCTGGATATATACATAAACATAAAATTGTCTTTTTTTCCTTTTTAAAAGTGCACTAAAATCACATAACATTAAATTTACTATCTTTCTTAAAAAATATTTTTAGGGCTGGAGAAATGGCTCGGCGGTTGAGGCACTTGCCTCCAGTGCCTGAGGCTCCTAGTTCGGTTCCCCAGGTCCCACATGGGCCAGACCCGCAGGGTGGTGGCTCTGGTGCTATCTCTATCTATCTCTCTTTCTCTCTCTCTGTATCTCTCTGCTTGAAGATGAATAAATAAAATATTTTAATAAAAAATATTTTTATTAGCCAGGAGTGGTGGTGCACGCCTTTAATCCCAGCACTTGGGAGGCAGAGGTAGGAGGATTGCTGTGAGTTTGAGGCCACCCTGAGATTACATAGTGAATTCCAGTTCGGCCTAGGCTAGAGTGAGACCCTACCTCAAGACAACCAAATATATATGTGTATGTGTGTATGAACATATACTTTATTTATTTATTTGCAAGCAAAGAGAGAAGAGAGACAGACAGAGAGAATGGATGTGCCAGAACCTCCAGCCACTGCAAACAAACTCCAGATGCATGCACCACTTTGTGCATCTAGATTTACATGGTTACTGGGGAATTGAACCCTGGTCATTAGGCTTTGTAGACAAGTACCTTGACCACTGAGTCATCCATCTTTCCAGCCCTAAATTTACTATCTTTAGCAATATACATGTGCAATTTAGTAGTGTCAAGTGTCTTCACATTATCGTCAACAAGTCTCCAGAACTTTCTTATCTTGAAAAACTAAAACGATGAGCCCATTGAACATTAATTGCTTCTCTCTCCAGCCCTGGAAAACTACCTTTTCAACTTTCTATTTCTATTCTTTTTGTTTGTTTGTTTGTTTTTCAAGGTAGGGTCTCGCTCTAGTCCAGGCTGACCTGGAATTCACTCTGTAGTCTCAGGGTGGCCTTGAACTCACGGTAATCCTCCTACCTCTGCCTCCCGAGTGCTGGGATTAAAGGCGTGTGCCACCATGCCCGGCTTCTGTTTCTATTCTTTTTTTTTTTAATTGTCCATAATGAGTTACATTGTTTAGTGGGCCAACATTGAGTTATTATCCCCAATTCCTCATTGCCCCCTTCCCCATCCCCAGTCAGCTGGATATCCTCCTCCATGGGCCATCAGTCTTTGTGGTAGGGGACCATGGATAGCCTAGTATTCAGCCAGGTTCTCCTAACCCAAGTGTGTTGTTACTGAGGGGTGCCATGCCTCTGATAATCTCCCCCACCACGGCTCTCACAATCTTTCCACCCCCTCTTCCGCTCAGTTCCCTGAGTCGTGGTGGGGGTTCTGTTTCTATCTTTTGACTCATTTGCCTACTTCATATGAGCAGAATCACCTGTCTTTTGGCTTTTATGATTGGTTCATTCTTAACATGATGCAACAGGTGACAAAACTTCCTTCTGTTTAAAGGCTACATAATATACGCTGTGTGCATATCTTACATGTTCTTGATCCATCCATCTGTTATGAATGTTTGACCTTCACCTGACTCTTGGACATAGTGAATAATTGTGCAGTGAACTTGAGTATACAAATGTCACGTTGAGATCCTATCTTAATTCTTTCATGTACGTGAATACAAATGGGACTGGATGATCAAGTGGTATTTTTGGTTTGATGTTTTTCATAACAGCTGTACCGTTTTACCTTCCTCTCAACAGTGGACAATATTATTGTTCATTTCTCCATATCCTTGCCAACACATGTTATTTTCTGTTCTTTTGATAGTGGGCAACCTAGAATAGGTAGATTACTCTTTTCTTGAGGTCTTTGTAGAAAATTCCTATAGGTTTTGAATTTGTCTTGAATTTTTCCTTTATAAGTGAATTGATTTTCTTTTTGTCTGCCTACCCTTCAGAAATTATTTTCTTTTTTAAACATATTTCTCTGTTTCTCTTTTTTAAATTTTATTTTATTTATTCATTTTCAAGCAGAGAGAGAGAGAGAGGGAGAGAGAGAGGGGGGCTGGATGTTTGGACGGGTTGGAGTAGAGGGAAGGAGGAGAGAAATAAGGACCTGGGAGCTTGGAATTGAAGGTGATCCACTGCTCAGAACAGGTAAGTCTTCACCTGCACAGAGAAGGGAGAACAGGGTTCAGACCACTGTCTTCTCTCTGCCCTCCAGGGTGACCACGTGTGGCTGGACCTACCCTCCATCAACAAGACCAGCGTGGCCATTGGGGGTATTGTCAAGGAAACAAAGCCAGGCAAGGTCTTGGTTGAGGACGATGAAGGCAAGGTCAGTGTTGGGGCTCTCCTGGAGCCTCCCCCCACTGTGCTCCTCAATACCAGGGTTCCCCAGACCAAGGGGTATCCCCCTGGCAGGACAGACCACAGTTGAACGGAGTCCTACCTAGTCAACAAAACATATTTGTTTTGGAAAATTCTTTTCAGAGTTGTAGTCAAGGAAAGTTTGGGAAGCAGGAAGGAGTGAGGTGAGAAGGGAGGAGGGGAGAGGAAAGCTAGAAGGCAGGAGGGATGATTGGATGAGGGAGGTGTGTGGAGAGGAGGAAGGAAACCAAAGTGTCCAGGTTAGAGGTGGGCAGTGCTCAGGGTGGTCACGCTGGACGTTCATCCATCTGGGTGACAGGGACATCTGAGGGCAGTGAAGGGAAGCAAGAGCTATAGGGTTAGGGTCCAGCTGGTCACGTCACTCCTTCTCAGGTCCACCTTCCTGTCCAGACAAAGGTTTCAGGGAGAAGCACACATAGACACGGCCTTCAGGGAGAAGGCTCTAATAGTGCCTAGGAGCTCTGGATTATAAAAGTCAATAAAATAACAATAAAACCTTTGGTTTGCATAATGCTTTTCAGTTTTTCCAAGACTCCTGGCTTTACAGAGATGGTGAAGTCAGTAAAATACTTGCCTGACAAGCATGAGGACCAAAGTATGATCCCCAGAAAAGACATTAAAAATAGATATGTTGGCTCATGCCTGTAACCCCAATACTGGGGAGGCAGAGATAGGAAACTCCCTGAGGCTCACAGGCCAGATGGTCTAGCCTAACTTGTGAGATCCAGGCCAATGAGAGACCCTCTCTCAAGAAGAGGTGACAATGTACCTGAAGAATGACACCCAAAGTTTTCCTCTGGCCTCCACATGTATGTACATACATGTGCGCACACATGAGTATATACAAACATATATACGTACATACACACCACACACACATTAACCAAACAGACTAGGACGATGTCTCCGTGGGTAAAGTGTTTGTGGTTCACGTGTGAGAACCTGAGTTTGGATCCCAGAACCCACATAAAGCTGGAAACAGCAGCAAGTGTCTGTATTCCCAGTGCACCTGGGAAACAGAGGCAGGAGAATCTCTGGAAGGTGTTGGCCAGCTAGTCTGACATATGTAGTGGAGAAAAGCAAAGAGAGCCTTCTAAAACAAGGTGGAAGGAGACGACTGACACCCAAGGTTGCCCTCTGACCTCATACACATTCCATGGCAGGTGCATGTCCACACTCACACATATGAGCATGCACACACATAATACAAACACATACATAAAACTCACTTTTACTTGTACACTTGTGTTACAACAACCAGCAAGGCCCTTGACTGACCCTAAAGTGTTGAGCTGCTAGCTTCCATACCCCTCTCTAAAGCTCAGCCTTGGCCCCCACTCCACAAGGACACTGGTACCTAGACAGGTGCTGATCAAAGCCGTAGATAGACCTTGATCCAAACTACAGATTGAGTCTATCCAGAGGCAAACCACCTGCCCTAGGCCAGCTGATCTATTACCCCATAGCTCATCTCAGTCCTAAGAATGTGGGAGAGAGTAATCAAGAGGGAAGTCAGTCCACACGGAGGCTGCCCTTTGGGACACTCTTTGTCTGTCTTTTCAGGAACACTGGATCCGAGCAGAGGATCTTGGGGCCCTCAGCCCCATGCACCCCAACTCAGTCCAGGGTGTGGACGACATGATCCGCCTCGGGGATCTGAATGAAGCAGGTGTGGTGCACAACCTCCTGATCCGCTACCAGCAGCACAAGATCTATGTGAGTCCCCACATCCCATGTCTTAGGGGAGTCCACATGGGGAAGAAAAGGATACACTGGGGATCTGGAGCCAGGCACAGCTCCTCTTGTCCAGACTCGGGGTGGTGGGCCAGGAAGCCCAGCATTCTTCGTCTGCTGCTAACTCAAGGAGACAGGAGCATCATACCCCAGATAGGCAGCTAGTGCAGAGTGGCAGCCCAATGCCAGGTGTACAGTAGGCACTCAATGAGTGTTTCCTTTCTCTCCCTTTGTGCTGAGCAAAGGCCTGTTTTGATGGTCTGGTTGGACACCAGACGACACTGGGGTGGACATAGTCTTCTGTGTCCCAGGCATATTGCAGAGACAGTCACCTACAGAAGACCTCTACATTTCTGAGAGTGAGTCCTGTGACAACCTGGATCCCAAGGCCTCCACTAAGGGTTGAGGAGAACCATATGGACAGATGAAGTAGTACGTGAAGGCTGGCCTCAGCTTTCATCCTGGTTCCCCAAGAGAGATGGGGTTCCACAGTTGTCACCAGTATTCCTCAGGATGCTCAGGGCTCTGCCCATGTGGATGAGGCTGAGTCCTGGGCCTTCGGCATGGTCTGGATAGATAAGACGTTTGATTTTGAATGGCCTTTCTGGGCTGCACAGAGAAGCCCCTGGAGTGAGCTGGGGACCCTGAGCAGGAGGAAGGCTGAGAAGAAAAGCGGGTGCTCTGGGGAGAAAGGATAGGGCTGGCTGCTTATGCTCCTGCTACGGGTAGGTTAGAGCCCTGGGGCTGGACTGGATTAGAAATCCTCCTCTCCAAGGCACTCTTGCAGGTGTCCCTCATGGGGTCCTTCACAGCCCTGCAGACATAGGGGACCACCTGAGCTGAGTGGGGGCTCCAGGCTCCAGGTGAGTAGAAGATACCAGCTGAGACCTAGGAATGGAGCTCCTCTCAGGTCCAGAGCACAGAGAACAAGTGACTGGAGTCAGCAAGGGTGGCAACTGTCTAGGCTTCACAGAGGTCCAGGCAGGAAGCAAGGGAAACATTCTGCTCATTGTTTTCAAGACTTAGAGAAACTGTATTAGATTAAAAGAAGGAAAGAGGCCAGACACGGTGGTGTGCACCTTTAATCCCAGCTCTTGGGAGGCAGAGGTAGGAAGCTCACTGAGTTTGAGGCCAGCCTGAGACTACATGGTGAATTCCAAGTCAGCCTGGGCTATAGCGAGACCCTACCTTGAAGAAGAAGAAGAAGAAGAAGAAGAAGAAGAAGAAGAAGAAGAAGAAGAAGAAGAAGAAGAAGAAGAAGAAGAAGAAGAAGCAGAGAGAAGAAAATGCAGAGAGCTTCTGCTATGTGGAAGGCAGGAGGAGCAGGGGTCCTCCCCCATCTCAGCCCAACCAGGCTGAGATGAGGAGGGTGTACCATTACTCTGCTCATTTTTATTAAGTCCTTTCTAAGAACCAGGCAGTGCTATACATTTAACTTTATTGGAAACATGCCCCCACCCCAGTTCTTACAGTCTTAGGGGACACCCCACCTTCCCAGAGGAAGGAGCTAAGTATCTGAGAATAGTCCACAAGACATTGCCCACAAGGTGGAAAACAGGCCCAACAGCTGTGCCGAGGGCAGAGGGAACTGACCCTTTGCTCCCCTCCCCAGACGTACACAGGCTCCATCCTGGTGGCCGTGAACCCGTTCCAGATGCTGCCCCTGTACACCCTGGAGCAAGTACAGCTCTACTATGGCCACCACGTGGGCGAGCTGCCTCCCCATGTCTTTGCCATCGCCAACAGCTGCTACTTCAACATGAAGAAGAACAAGAGGGACCAGTGCTGTGTCATCAGGTAGGGCTGGGACCCCCCTTGTTCCCAGGATGGACAGTCAGCTTCTGCCTCCCAGCCCCTGGCATCCCACAGAGGAGGGAGCCCCTCTCCACAAGCCTCTCATGGCTGCTTCAATGCTGCAGAGCATTGCTGTGACCTAAGGGCTCTCTTACCTACTATAATCACCCTGCTCATGGTATATGCTTGCCTGAAACTGCCCCTGATCCCCCCCCCCAGGATATGGTCCTCATACACTGAGGACATGACCCCCAAGATATGACACTATACCATAAGCATATCACCCCCATGCCCTGAGGATGAGCTCCCACACCCCGCCCCCAGGATATGCCCCCCACACCCCAAAGGCATGACCCCACATCCCGAGGACATGTCCCTCAGAGCTTCTGGCCTTCAGAACCTGGCCTCCACTGTCTCAGCAGGGCCTGGATTGGCCTATCCTTCGGTGAGTCCCCTAGGGCCCATGGCAGGCACTCAAATGGGTGAGGGGGGTCCTCAGGGGAGGATGGAGCAGGTCATGAGGGAGATGTGCCCCTCCAATTCTAGGCCTGGCTCTACTTCAGGGACTCCCTGCCTAGCCTGGTCTTCCTGTGCCATAAACTCTCCTCCTGCTGAGCGGGAACAAAGATGGAGTGGGAATGTGACTTGGTGTTCTCCACGCCACACACTCACTTGCTTAGTCATTCATTCAAGATCTTATTGCCTCCAACTGAGCCCTCACTGTCATAACCCGACTACACATGAGACGGAAGTCATGGCGCTCACCTCCTGGAGGGGAAAATGACAGGCCTTTAATATGTAGGACTTTTGTTTGCAAGTGCCCCCCCATACCTTGTCCTTTGAAGGGACACATGGCAGGGAAGAGGCAGTGGTGACAAAGATGCTGCTTCCAGAATGTCCTCTAGCATAGATGTTTGCTTTTCATGTCTCTGAAGATGTTCTCAGTTTACTGTCGGAGAAACAGACGTCAAAATCCTTCCCCAAGGGCACACAGCAATAAAGTGGGGGGTATTTCTACAAAGGAAATTGTGTCAGCCTGGCCCAGACACCAACCTGGTAGGGGATTGCATGTCAACCAGGTGGTGGTGCACACCTTTCATTTCAGCACTTGAAAGGCTGAGGTAGGAGGATTGCCATGAGTTCAAGGCCAGCTTGCAGTTACAGAGTGAGTTCCAGGTCATCTTGGGCTGGAGAGAGAGGACAATGTTGGGAAGTGGCAGGTAGACCTATGTCTCTGCATCTTCTTTGGCAGCGGTGAGTCTGGGGCCGGGAAGACAGAGACCACTAAGCTCATCCTTCAGTTCCTGGCCACCGTCAGTGGCCAGCACTCGTGGATTGAGCAGCAGGTCCTGGAGGCCAACCCCATTCTGGAAGGTGAGTGGTCATCCTGGGGATCTGTCTTCTTTTCTCAGTCTTGGACAGGAGCATCCTTGCAGGAGGTGACCTTGGGCAGCCACAGCAGAAGTTGTGACCTACAGATGAGGGATAGAGAGACAGGAAAGAGAGAGGAAAGAAGAGAGAAGAGAGATAAAAAGAGAGAAAACAGAGAAGAGAGGAGAGGAAAGAAGAGAGAAGCCCCAGGCTAATGAGAGACCCTGTCTCTAGAAAAACAGTATTCCTGTGAAACAACACCTGAGGTTGTCCCCAGCCTCTATACCAGCCCCGCTTCCATGTGCGGGCACCTGCACACTCAGAAACATGCACATGAAAACAAGAAAAACAATAAAGAAAAAAGGAAGGAAGAAGGGAGGGAGGGAGAGAGGGAGAGATGGAGGGAAAATGGAAGGAAGAGAGAAGAAAGAAGAGAGGAAAGAGAAGGGAGAGAGGAAAGAGTGGTGTTTCCTAAACTAATTCATCAAGGAGGACTTCTTCATCTCATGGGATTGATGCTGGATGGTGGCATTTTCAAATGTTATCTCAACCCATTTGTGGGTCATGAAAACAGTCTTAGATCAAATAAAATATAGAATAGAAAACGCTCTAGCACATTATTTTTGGTAAGAACTGGCACTGAATTTTGTAAAGACAGGCTGGCCTGAAATGCACAATCCTCCTGCCTCTGCCTCCCTAGTGCTGGAATTACACGATACAGGCATGCACTATCATTTTGTTTTAACCATGTGTGTACATATGGAGATGTGCGGTGTCAACTCTAAGAAACATTGAGTTCTGGAATGACATAGAATTACATTCCATAATATGCATGCTATGATGCCACCGGTATACCCAATGAAGCTGAGGTAAGAGGAAGCTATTAAAGGCAAAAGAGAGAAATGTACATAATAATTTGTTTTGAAACAAAGAACATGGTTTACAAGAACTTTTCTTAGGAGGAGACATCATTCATTCATTCACAGAGACCATGTGTCAGGCAGGTACTCATGCATCCAGGCTAGCTGCTCTGTGACTCACGGTGCAAAGGGCAATTTGGAAAGTCCTTGCAAGAGTTCTAGTTACAGATATTTTTTTTTTTAATCCAGGGCCTCATGCGTGCTAGGTCCTTGAACTTCCACTCAGCTGCATCCCCATCCCCACTCAGGAATGTTAAAAATATTTCTTAGCATAGGTATTTGTACATGAGAGCCCCCTTTGTTAGAGTGTTTCTCATGAGTCCATGTTGGATCTGACAGCTTTCACAGTGATGTCATAGGATATAATACAGCATATCTCTCCTATTCTGGGTCACATTAGAAATGTCTACGGTCACAGCTCTAGAAAAAGCACGTTGGGTGAAACTACAAATCTTCTGCTCTGTGATTGTCTCCTCTGCTTCCCTGGCCAGGTCGCCTTTTCCACTCCCTCTGGAAGCAAGTGCATCCTTGCCATTCCAGCCCCTAGCCTGAGGCCAGAGCCATCTTCCTTCCTTCTTTCCTTCCTTCCTTCCTTTCTTCCTTCCTTCCTTCCATCATTTCTTCCTTCCTCCCTCCCTCCCTCTCTCCCTTCCTTCCTTCCTTTTCCCTTCCTCCTTCTCTCCCTCTCTCCTTTCCTTCCTTCCTTCCATCCTTCCTTCCTTCCTTCCTCCCTCTCTCCTTTCCTTCCTTCCTTCCTCCCTCCCTCTCTCCTTTCCTTCCTTTCTTCCTTCCTTCCTTACCTCCCTCTCTCTCTCCCTCCCTCCTTTCTTCCTTCCTTTTTTCTTTATTGTTTTTCTTGTTTTCATGTGCATGTTTGTGAGTGTGCAGGTGCACGCACATAGAAGTGGGGCTGGTATAGAGGCCAGGGGACAACCTCAGGTGTTGTTTCACAGGAATACTGTTTTTCTAGAGACAGGGCCTCTCATTAGCCTGGTGGTCACTAATCAGGCTAACTTGCTGGCCAGCATGCCCCAGGGATCCTCCTGAGTCCACCTCCCCAGGTGTGCGCCACCATGCCAAGCATTTTGCCATGAGTTTTGGGAACTGAACTTGGGTCTTTATGCTTTACCAGCTGAGCTATCTCCCCTGCCATCAGAACCATCTTTCTACTTCCACACTCCCTCAGAAGCCTGAGGGTGACCACCCAGCCCCACCCACTATCTCTGCCAGCCTTCCTCTGCTCAGCTCCTGGGTCTATTTGAGCCCCATGCCTTCTAACCTCACCGGAGCTTTCTGTCTGTGCCTTCCTCTTGGGGACCCTTGTCTACAGTCACTGTCTGGACAGCCCTGCTCATTCTTTAATTCTGGGCTCACCACTCCTCTGAGAACCTACCCAGATGACCCCCTAAGTAAGGAAAATTGTCTCCTCTCTGCCCCTGTCATGGGCACCAACCCTTTGCTCTTAGCCTTTGGCAACGCCAAGACCGTCCGCAATGACAACTCTAGCCGCTTCGGGAAGTACATTGACATCTACTTCAACCCCAACGGGGTGATCGAGGGTGCGCGCATCGAACACTTCCTCCTGGAGAAGTCCCGAGTGTGCCGGCAGGTGAGGTTCCACCATCCGGTCCCATTCCTCAATGTCACTGTCCTCCTGTCCCCACCACCTGCCACAGCCCATGGGCCTCCCAAGAATTCAGTGAAACAAACAATAGAATTCTCTCACCTTTGAATTCTTTTTAATCCATATAATCCATATAGCTGAAGGTGACCTTGAACTCTTGATCCTCCTGCCTCCAGCATAGCTGGTTTAGGCGGTGCTGAGGCTAGAACCCAGGGCTTCATGCATGCTAGGCAGGCACTCGACCAGCTGAACTGTCTCCCTGTCTCTTCATCCATACAACTCTCTTCCTCCTTTAGTACTGGAGTTCATTCTGAGGCCCAGCTGGTCTTTGGGAGGACTGGGGATAACGCTGCAGAAGGCCATGTGACCTCTGTGCCATGTGCTCTCACACAGAGCCCTGGGCTCAGGACACCTGTGTGGGTCAGTGCCCTGCTGTCACCATCGTGAAGTTCTTCCTGCCTTTTCAGCAAGGACCCTCACAATTTCATTTTTCAGGGCTTCCCCAAATCATATAGCTGACTCCAATGGCAGGGATCCTACACGGGGTGCTAATAGCAGTGAAATTAATGAGTCTTGTGGCGAGAGGTGCTCTGGTATACTGAACTAACCCTAACACAGGTGTGCCTGGGAGCACAAACACACACACACACACACACACACACACACACACACACACACACAATTCAGAGGGAGAAATGCCAACCACAGAGGGGCTGGGCTGTGTGATGATGGATACCTGACATCAGGGAAAGTCAGAGAAGGTAGTTCAGTTTAGCAACCTCACCACACCTGCTGCTGGGTGATCGTCACAGCAACCAGTGGGTCTCCTTTATCCCCATTGTACAGATGAAGAAACTGAGTGCAGACAGGCTTAATAGATTGCCCCAGGTCTCAGAGCTATTGGGCAGCAGTCTCTCTGACTCCAAGGTGTACCCTTCCTATCTTTATGTAGCAGTTGGTGAATTCACAGAACTTGCATGGATGGGAAACCTCTAAATCAAGTTAGAAACAGACCTTGCAATGGTGAGAGAGAGATAGATGGTTAGAGCATGGCTGTCGGGGTATAGGTGGTGCAGAACATGTGCTCGGTGTCTGTAAGGCTCTGGGTTCCAATGCCCATAACACCATACGCATCCCACAATGAGTGTCCGCACTGTGGAATGCTGAGCAGAGTTACAAAGAGGCCGCGGGTCTCCACATAGAAGAATCATTGGGAAACAGGAATAAAAAGGAAGTTGAAAAACAAGAAATAGGTTTTATATAAAATAAAACTATTGGGCTGGGGAGATGGCTCAGTGGATAGAGCGCTTGCCACGGAAGCATCTGGGCCTGAGTTCAGATCCCAGAACCCACATGAATGTTGGGCATGGTAGCTCACTCTTGTAATCCCAGGGCTGGAGAGGTGGAGACAGGATTCCTGAGGCTCTCTGGCTAGCTAGTCTGGACAAATGGTGTGCTCTAGGTTTACTAAGAGACCCTGTCTCAAAAGAATAAGGTAAGGAGTAATTGATGAAGACCCCCACCATTGACCTCTGACTTTCCCATCATGTGAAACATAAATGTTAGAAATGGCATTACAGGGCCAGGGAAATGGCTCAGTTGGTGAAGTGTTTGCCTCACAGACATGAGAACCTGAGTTACATCCCAGGAACTCATGTTTTTTGTTTTTTCCTAAACTGAGCATGGTGGCCTACACTTGTAATCCTAGTATTGGGAGGAGAGCTAGGGGGACCCTGGAGCTCACTGGCTGGCTAGTCCAGCCCAACTGGCAAGCTCCAGGTTCAAGACCCTGTCTCTCAAGGAGGTGGATGGCATTCCTGAGATGATGTCCAAGTTTGTCCCCTGGCCTCTGTAGACACACACACACACACACACACACACACACACACGCACGCACGCACGCACGCACGCACACATACTCACACATACAAAAATGTGTTTATGCAGCCTGGAAATATGGTTTGGGGGTAAGAGCACTTCCTGTGCAGCATTAGGACATGAGTTTGATCCCCAGCGCCCACGTAAAAAGCCAGTGTACCTGCACATGCCTTAAACCCCGGCGCTGAGGGGAGGAGATAGGAGAATCTCTGGGCTTGTTGGCCAGCCAGGAGAGCCAAAGAATGGTTAGCTCCACAGCCAGTGGAAGAGCCATAGAGAAAGACACCCCATACCTTCCTCTGGCCTCTGCACACACAGGACACACACACCTGCACACACACTGTACACACACATGCACACACAAACACCACACACATACATCTGCAAAAATGGTGTTTACAAACCCCATGCCATTCTGCTTAAACCCATGACCATTAGCTCTCCAGTGGGCCACTGAGTGGCTGTGGCTGTAAATCACGTGGGATGGTGGGTCACAGAGTCCTGGGTTGCTTTCTGGACTGGGACATGGGGTCAGGATACAGGAAGTACAGGGCATGGGATGAATCAGTCTTGGATCCCAGACGGGTCCTTGGGTCAGTACCAGAGACACATGTGGATGGGAGACCTTGGAGCGGATGGATGCTGGGACAGTCCTGAGGCCCAGTGGCCTTGGGGGATTTGCTTACCAGCCTCTTTGAGGGCTTCTTCCCTCCCTCCCTCCCTCTCTTCCTCCCAGGCTGCGGAGGAAAGGAACTACCACATCTTCTACTGCATGCTAATGGGGATGAGTGAGGAGGAGAAGAAGTTGCTGGGCCTGGGGATGCCTTCCGAGTACCACTACCTGACCATGGTGAGCCCCCGGCCTCCGCAGAGGATGGGCTGATGCCCACTCAAGCCTCCATCTCGGCCACAGAGACGCCCTTGTTCTAGCCAGACCCTGAGGTGGAGGTGCTGGGTCCCCTTCCTGCTCTGTTTCCATCTGTGTTTGGAAGCAACCTAATGACCGCCAGAAACTGTCCTTATCATCCGTCCTCCTCTTCCTTCTGTCTGTGTACTCTGGGACCCATAGCTGAGCCTGCAGGCCTTCCCCCTATGCTCACCTGCCCTCAGCCCAAAGAAGCTCCCAGTGCAGTGGGTCATGGAGAGTCGCCCTGCACCCATCCTTGTAGGCGCACCCAGACCACAAGCTCCCGGAATGCAAGCCTTGCTCTGCTTTCTCAGACAGTGGAGCTCATATCAGTTGACAAGGGAATGACATGCTCCACCCCTTGGGTCTCTCTCTTGTGTGACCCCCTTCCTGTGATTACGGTCTCAAAGCATCATCAGTCCTTTCCTCAACGTGGGGTAGTAATTTATTGGTGGGTATCTCTGTCACCAGTCTTGACTATTGATCTATCATCTATCTGCAGCCAAGGAATCTTCCTACAGTACAAATAGGATGGTGTCATGTCTCCAATGACAAGTTGCTTGGTAGAAGTTCAAGATCTTTGACATGGCATCAGGGTTCTCTGGGATTTAACTCTCTATGATCCTCTCAACTCTGATTCCAGCCTCCTCAAACGTCCTGCCCCTGCCTTCCACCTCCCTCCCACCATCCTCTTCCCTGCGTTGCTTTAAGAATCCTGTGAGGGTCCAGCACAGACACTTCCTCGAGAACCTTTCCCTATCTGCCAGCGGGGCTAGCTCTGGCCTCTTTAGTCTCAGCGCCTGTAATGGGCCATTGACCACCTGCCTGCCCTTCTTGGATGCACCCTGGCCAGCAGGACTGCAGCTCACAGTTCCTGAATCCTAGCAGAGCACAGGTCCTAGCCTATGGAGAGCGTCTGTTAAAGGACCGAGCCTGGAGACAATGGGGGAAGGGACACATTGGGAAAAGGTCCAACGACACCCCTCCTAGGTCTGTGTTCTGGGTCCTAATATGAGATTTAGGCTTAAATAGAGAACCCCCCAGTCAAGGCATGGTACCACCTAGGACTGTTGTACCCCATGGTACCACGTAGGACTGTTGTCCCCCATGGTACCACGTAGGACTGTTGTCCCCCATGGTACCACCCAGGACTGTTGTCCCCCATGGTACCACCCAGGACTGTTGTCCCCCATGGTACCACTCAGGACTGTTGTCCCCCATGGTACCACCTAGGACTATTGTTCCCCATGGTACCACCTAGGACTATTGTCCCCCATGGTTCCACCCAGGACTGTTGTCCCCTCCAGTCTCTCCTGCCAGGTGGTCTGACAGTTTGCCAAAACTGTGGAATCTTCTCCTGGAAGACATGCTCCTCCTCTGGTTGGTACCAGGCTTTCACCTTTTCCTTCTCCCAGCATGAGACTCTGGGAAAATGTCTGATTTCTTGGGGTCCATTGTTTCAATGTTCTGATAGGGCACTTGTGGTCCTCTTAGAATATCTTCCTTCTGGCCAGGATGGCTCTGCCCCTGGGAGTACTTTCATTAAGTGCTAAGCTGGCACCTGGGTGTGGTCCTTCAGGGTTTACCCAGAGCCTACGGAGTGACTTCTCAGGAGCCACATAGAACCTACAAAATGACTTCTTTGGATGAGTCCCTGGGGCATCTCCATCTTGCTGGCTCCTGAAGTGAGGAGTCAGACCGAGGGTGGCCCTGTTGGCTGAGGTGCCCTGTCCTACAGGGAAACTGCACGTCCTATGAGGGAGTCAATGATGCCAAGGACTACGCCCATGTTCGCTCGGCCATGAAGATCCTCCTGTTCTCCGACTCTGAGAACTGGGACATCACAAAGCTGTTGGCAGCCATTCTCCACCTGGGCAATGTGGAGTTCATGGGTAATGCTGTGTCTTCTGACTCCACCCCTGGTGTCAGAGACAGTGGGAGGGAGGAAGTGCCCATGGGCCCTTGTGGCCCAACCTGCTCCAGGAAAATTACATTGGAAAAATGTGGCCCTGCATTTGGAGGTCCCTCGGGGTTAGAAGGAAGATTTCAAGGCATAAGGCTCTCTAAAGGTCAGTCCCACTTTTAGCTGGGACACCAGTTAAACAAATCCATGCATGAATTTACAAAGCAGGTTGTAAGCATCCAGATGGTCTAAGGAGTAAGAAGCCTGACCTGTAGGCACCCCTAGTTGCCTAACAGCGATTATTGACAATCTTCCCTGGAGAAAAATGCTAGCAACTTAAATTCCTAATGACTCCTTCTGACAATTTTGCTTTTTTTAAAAAAAAGTTATTTATTTATTTATGTACTTACTTATTTATTATGTATGTATGTATGTATGTATGTATGTATGTATGTATGTATGTGTTAGAGGTGTGCCAGGATCTCTTACTGTTGTAAACGAATGCCAGACACATGAGCCCCTTTTTGTGTCTGGCTTTACAAGGGTGCTGGGGAATTGAACCTGGGCAGGCAGGCATTGCAAACAAGTGCCTTTAACCACAGAGCCATCTCCAAGCTTTTTTTTTTTTTTTTTTTTGCCTTCTGGCAGTTTTCCCAACACAACATCCAGCATGCAGCCAGAATTAAATAGGAGCAAAGCAACAAGGTGCCATGAGCAAGACCCCACAGACTGAATAGGCCATTGACATAGATCCCACAAAGATTTCAGATATTGGAAAAACTGGACACAGACACAGTGTGAGAGGCTCAGGTCTTGGGGACACACACTGAGATCCAGGTTCTTGTCTAGAACAAAGATCTGTACCGAGGACACAGGATAAGGTAATAGAAACAGAGACAGTTCGTTGAGAAAAAGAAAGGTGCTTCTGAGAATGGAAATGGGCTAGCGAGCTGGAAAGTTCCAGGACCAGGGGTCCTGTGGTCCTTCCTGTCCATACATCTGCCTCTCCCACATTGGGATCTCTCTGGCTTTTCTGGGCATGCTCTGTTTGCTCCAAGCCAGGAAGGCTTTCCAGTCCTTTGCCAGCTGGCTTCTTTCATACAGCCATCTTGACACCTCTCTCCTTGTCATAGTCAGCTACACGCCCATGGGATGAACCTCCAAACCAGGCACAGTTTATGGAAGGAAAGTATTTATTGAAGCTACAGATCCAGAGGAAGTTCCATAATGGTGAAAGAGGCTGGCTATGCCCTTTCACCGTCCAAGCAGAGAAAGAAACCCTTCACCAGCACCACACAACAAAACAGGCAGGGGGAGAGAGAGATTTTTCTCTCTCTTTATATAATCTTAGATCTTAGGGTCTTGCAACCCTTTCCCAGACTTGTTGACTCCCTGAGTCTCTGGAATTTCCTTCCTGCACTGCCCTCCCAGGAAGCCATGTTCATTTCTAGCTTCCCTGAGCTTCCTTACATCCTGCCCCACTATTGAGAGGCTGCTTTCCTGTGAACAACATCAGAGACCCACCCAAGATTGCTAAACAGGTCAAGTTGACAACAAAACCTAACATCACACTCCTCATCTCGTATTTTCCTGCCACAGCAGAGTAATTTATCTTACTGTTTATTCAAAAGGCCAAGCTTAAAATTTAGACAGGCACCTGGAAACACACACACACACACACACACACACACACACACACACACTTTTTTTCTGAGATAGGGTCTTGATCTAGCCCACACTGACCTGGAATTCACTCTATAATGCCAGGCTGGCCTTGAACTCCTACCTCTGCCTCCTGAGTACTTGAATTATAGAGGCATGTGCCACTATACCCGGCTGGACACTCTTAAAAAAATAACATTGGCTATTTTAAAAGGAATCACATAGGAACTCTAAAACTAAAACACATGCACAATTAGGAGTTCAATGGCTTTAGCCATGGGAATGTGTGAGCTGGAGGCAAGGTGAGAATACACCGTTTGAGTACAGCATGGAGAGGCAGAAAGTTGGGAAACACAAAAGAGAAGGCAGAAAACCTGGA
>PVHP010011246.1:0-45661 GCA_004024765.1 Zapus hudsonius | reverse complement strand
TCTCTCTCTCTCTCTCTCTCTCTCTCTCTCTCTCTCTCTCTCTCTCTCTCTCTCTCTCTCTCTCCTCACTGCATGCCTTCCATCCAAGGTCCTGTGCATGCTCGGTAGCAAGTGCTCTGTACCCCAGCTTAACTTCATCTTGAGCAAGAGTCTTCACTCAAGACAAAACAGACACTCTCTGACTCTAGAAAGAAGAATGGACATAATTTATCTGGAAGCCTGGTGATTTTGCTGAAGACTCTTTAAGTGCTGTCTGTCTCTTTCTTCCTTAGCACTAGCACCAGTGTGTGGCATACAATAGGTGATCAATAAAGGTCTGTTGCTTGATGATTGTCACACAAATGAGAATCCAAGTCTGGGAACCAATTTTCCCAGGAACCAGAAGGGGACTAGATAGTCTGTACATTTTTTCCCATTATAAAAGTAATTCAGGGCTGGAGAGATGGCTCAGCAGTTTAAAGACACTTGCTTTCAAGGCCTGATGGCTCAGGTTGGATTCCCCAGTACCCATGTAAAGCCAGATGTGCTAAGTGGTGCATGCATCTGGAGTTCATTTGTAGTGGCAGGAAGCCCTGGCATGCCCATACTCACTCTCTATGCCTGTCTCTCTCAGATCAATCAATCACTCAATCAATGAATATTTAAAAATAAGTTTTAAACAAAAGTCATTTAAGTGCAAATGATAGCGTTTAGAAAATGCAAATGAAGAGTTTAAGTACTTCATGTTTACAACCTGTCAGCATTTTGCTGTGTTTCATAGAATTCTTCACTTAAAAAATACCTCTCTCTGTTCTCTTGCTGTCTCTCTCACGCTGACTTGTCCACACAATCATAATTCCTCAAAGCAGAACGTTCTTCATTTAAGTGCTGACAAGAGCTCAGTTCTAGAAATATATTTTCTCAGTAGGCAAAGGGATAGGAGATTAGCTTGCTGGCACACCTATTAGTCCATTAATTAAAAGAAACCTTAGAAATGCCATGGAGGGCCTGTAAAGCCTCATTCTCTCTTGCTTTCATCCTTTAAGGCAATCAAAGTAATAACAATGTTTTTTCAGTACTTTCTATATGCCAGGCACTGGTCCAAGTCCTTTTTATATATTAACTTATTATATCCTTAGGGTCATCTATATGGCAGGTGTTATATACATCCACAATCCTGTATCTACAATTCCACAATCCAAATAGCCCTGGAAATGGGAAATCAGGGGCAAGTTCAGTGCAAACTCACTCCTGTTGAAGAAAAACCTAATCCAGTCTGACATGATGCTATTTATGGTCTTTATCTCTCTTATGAACAGCCATATTTTACTCATAAATAACATGTTTCATTACAGAGTTCTATTCCAGAACCATCTTAGGTTCTTATGTATTAGACAGCACACACTCTCATCTTTATAAAATTTAAGAAAGTTTACATACACTCCATAATACATTGTAATTTAAAGATTAAGAAACTGATTTTTCTGATTTGTTTTGTTTTTCAAGGTAGGGTCATGTTCTATTCCAGGCTGACCTAGAAATCACTATGTAGTCTCAGGGTGGCCTGGAACTGTGCTCAAGTGATCCTTTTCCCTGTCTCTTGAGTGCTGGGTTTAAAGGTGTGCACCATCGCACCTGGCAATAAGACTGTGGTTTTGAACATGTATTGTTGCCTTTAACTCATGAAGAAGTCAGATTCTGGAGTCCCTGATGAACCTGCCCCAGCTAGGTCAGGATTCTGAGTGATGACTTGCTCTAGAGTCTTCATGAAAATTTTCACATCTGAGTCTCATTCAAAAATGTCACAGTCCTTTCTAGTACACTAGTTTTGAAAGTTCTACATAGATATTATAGGTACCATTGGGATGTTACATGACATGCTCAAGGTCCCATAACCCTAGGCATCTTCCTCTCCTTCTGCCTTCCTCCTTCCCTTCCTTCTTCCTTTCTTTCTTTTCAGTTGTTCTCCCTCCCTCTCTCGATTGTTCTTTTTTTTATTTTTTTAAGTGCTGAGGATTGACCCTTGGGCCTCATACAAAGCAAATGCTCCACCACTGAGCTACATTCCTACAAAATCCTACAACTTAATGCACCAGAATTACACTGCAAACTAATCTCTGTGGGCTGTAATCCCATTTTAGGCCAGTGCCCTTGTGACTAGATTAGCTGAATAGTCGCTAAACTCACATGAAAGCATAAAGCTACTTTTTCACTTATTACCACCAGCATGGCTACTCAGGGAGGCTGCACATAAAACGATCTACCTCGTTCCAAATGACCAATGATCAGAAATAGACTTACCTGCAATAAGGAACCTTGGAGCTCTTAAACGTCACTATCTAAATGCTGGGATTTCCTTGCCACATCCTCGGGCTCAGCCAGCTCTTCTGACACTAGCCATGCAGAAATCAAAGCATGGATCCTGCAGCTAAGAGGTCTACCTGAATGGAAGGAGATGATCATAAAAATGAGAAAAGCCGTGAAATATGAGGCCCGAGATCAGAGGCCTAAGTATGACTTTCCAGCCTCAGACAAGTTGTAATGACTTTGAGCTGTCTGGAGACATGCATGTGCCTTTCCAATGCCACACAAATATTGTGTGAATCCAGAAGTTATGTGCAATGAAGTCCAGAGACACAGCAATATCATTGGGATATATAACATAAAATTAGGTAGGCTCAGTCTTTTCCTCCCCTTCAGATAGCTCAATATTATGAGTAGAGAGAAAGAGTGGTTTTTTTTTTTTTTTTAAGGAACCATGTAGATGAGAGAGTATTGTCCAGGGACTTAGTCGAGTATGCAGAAGGCAAAAGTGGTACCACTCCTCTGTGCTCAGCTGAGATATACCTGAATTATGATGACCAGTTTCCAAGCCTCATCTTCCAAGTCAGAAAGATAAATCCTTTCTCTTGAACATTTCTTTTCCTTTCACAACTGTTTAGTGCGAATTCATTTCCATTCCAATTCCAATCAACCTGGATGCTTCCACTCAGCAATAACATTCACTCATATCACCCCAAAAGAACAGCCTATGCACAGTTGGAGACAGGTTCACAGTTGAGCATTTCAGTTCAATTACTCTTAGTGAAGTTGGATCCTGACTTTGTTGTGCCAAGGCAGCCTAATTGAGAGGAGTCAACCCCACTGAGTTAAAATAGTGAGGGAGACACATGGAGGTATTGGGGATGGAACCCAGGACCTTGTTCCTATGAAGCAAGAGCCCTTTCACTGAGTGATGTCCCCCGATGGGAAGCAAGTTCCTAATGAACTTCAGATCCCTCATGGCAAAAATAGCTTGGCACTCTCTGTTCAAACGGATAGAGAGCCCAACATAATTCATGCTGTCTCCTCTGCTTGGGTTGCACTACTCAGATACAGCAGAGACAATGATCATTACAACAAGCTTTGGACATCACCATGCAACTCTTGGTAGACACTTAGCTCTTGCTGTTTTCAGTAGGAGGCTCAACTTCTGCTTTACCCTGCTTCCTGGTCTTGGCTGTATCTCACCCAGGGGCACACTTGTTCCTATAGTCCAGGAGGGATCCAGTATTCATCAGAGGGAGAGACCTCTTCACACTCTCCTCTTTTCTATTATGATTCTTTCACCCTCTGTCCATTCATGCCAGTAATCAGTAGGACATTCCAGCCTTGGATTGCAGAACTCAACCCAGAACCTTTCCAATTAGCTGAAGTCTCCCTACCCCCAGGCCTTTGGGAAGTAGATCTTATTTCATAACTACTTCAGAGATCTTATTTCAAGAGTGCTCATATTTCTCAAGCATGCCAGAACTTTATTTTCTTTCCCCTCTCTTTCCTCTCTCCAGGTGGGTAAGCTCTGTGTCCCAGGAGGCTTCTCTATTCCTGCACAAGTGAACCTTGGAAAGGGACCCTCAACCAGGTCTGTTGGTCTGCAGAGTATCGGAAACCCAATCCCTTTGATGCCTTCATGGCTATAAACTCACTGTGTGCAACATTGAGGAGGTTGGGGTATAAGAACAATTTCTAGAGAAGAGAATGGAAAGGAAAGCTTCCCCAGCTCTCCATGAGTTTAACAATTACTGCATATTTCCTCCAATATTAGTTATATTGAACTCTAGTCCTTTCCAGACATCTCTCCCTTGTTCATTGGGCTGTTGTCAGAGTAGCCAGTTCTGTTCCTCAGTCTTGTGTCTCCTCTTCCAGCAGTCTTCTTCTTCTTGCAGGGGCTCAGAGCAGCTGCTGAGAGACTAAGGAGCTGAAATCTTCACAATTGGGGACCAAAGGCCCGTCAGATATACACATTGCCAATAGCCAGATCGGAAACAGAGTCGACATAATTCTTGATTTGAACAATTTCATGAAACAGATGCTGTTCCCAGACAGAATATTGGGTGGCTACTCTCTCTTGGCAAGATGAAGCTGGAATACACATACTATATTAAGATACACAACTCTGCTCACACTCTAGCACTGCCTGAAGTAAGGAGTTCTCATCCTTCACTGCACAAGAAATCACTTCAAATAGTTGGGTCTGGTCTGAGATTGGGGTTCAGGGCTTGACATTTTTAAAAGCTCTCTGGGTGATATTCTTGAGTAACGACATCTGAAAACCATCATCTAAGTGAAGGGTAAACAAAAAGGTCATGGTTTAGATCCTATTTTGTAACTTCATCTGCAAAGTAGGAATAATTGATCCAGCTACAGTTCTTATGAAGAGTATACGAGCTAGTGCATGCAAAGAATAAATCTTTGTACACTAGTGCTTAGCATTATTTTATCAGCATTACTAGTATATTTATTAATTCAGTAGTATTTATTAGCATTATTAGTATGATTTTATTAGCATTTTTATTTGATTTAATGCCCTAGAATGCTTAAATAGTATTTATTTTAATTAATCAAGGCTTATTTCATACTTAATATGTAACAATAATCGTAAAATATAACACAAAAAGGAGTCACACCCAAGCACTTGGGCAAATTACCTACTATGTACTTGGCTCTTTATGTATGTTATCTTATACAATATTCCATTAACCCCATGAAGGAGTGATTGCCATTCAAAGTTAGACAAAAAGACTGAGGTACAAGAGATTATTCCCATAGTTTCAGAGCTCCAAAGTGTGAGAGCCTGATTTGAATTCAGGCTCTATTGCTTCCAGGTTTGTTCACCACTGAACACTAAGGATGTATGTGTAAGGCGTGGCCTCTTTCCTTTCATTAGTTTTATAGGTAAAAGGAAGGAAGGAATTGCAGAAAAATCAAAGAAGTCTTTCTGAAGGAAGTAAAAATCCAACTGGGACCCGGATGATCAAAAGGGTTTGGCCAGGTATGACTTGAGGAGGTAAAAATCCTCCTGGAAGGAGAATCCGACAGGGGCAGAAGTAACAGGATAATGGACTAATAAGTCAGGGCATCCATGTCTTGTCCATGTATCTGTTTCAGCCATTTCTTCAGCTCTTGCATCACTGTCTCCCTCTGAAGAGCAGCTCCTCCTGGCTCCAAATGTCTTCTTATGAGAGCAAAAACCTCTTCTGCATTCTGAGCCCCTGTTCTCGTGAAGTCCGTGGGAGGTTTACATGTCAATCAAATGCTCAGTGTACAACAGCAAGTTCCAGCCAGAACAGGGGCTCTCTTCTCTCTCCTGCACATCAGACCAAAAAAAAAGCGTGTGTGTATCTACACATGTAAACACACACACACACACACACACACACACACACACACACACACACACACACACACACACACAGCAGTGAGGAAGAGAGAGACCAAAGGATTTCGTTGGGCCCAGCTCAAACATTACCTAGAAGGCTCAGTTCATTTTTCTTTGCTAACAAGACTCCAGGTCCCATCTGCTTCTTGCAAAACAGCAAGGTCAATGCCAATTTCCCTTTCATCCTTTCATCATCCATGTCTGTGGCTGAGCTGTCTGGGGTGGCAGAAAATGAATATTCTCCATAGATCTCAGCTCTGGGGTGGCCACTTCCAGCCTGCCTACAAAACGCGACTGTGCTTCATTACAGCCAGACAAAATATACACTGCTGTGTTGGTGTCCTTAGCATGGAGAGGCCACGGGAGGAGAGTGCCTCCTTTAGAGAAAGCTGCTCTGCTACCCAAGGTGTGCATGATCTTGGTGAGAAGTGCAGCTCAAGAGACAGAGAGGCTGATAGATGTCACATGAACTCTGTGATTTCCTCTGGTGCTTTTCTCAGCTGCGGCTTTTACTTCTCAGATATTCAGCTCTAAAGAAATAAGCAAAAAGCATGTGTGTTACCCATGCTGCTTCAGTGGTCAAATCAAAATCCTGATTGGAGAATAAGGTTAATTATGGGTTCATCACACAGTGACCTGTGTAGGCAGGGCTGCAACCCAACAAAGTAGATAAGGTATGAAGACCAGATCCAGGAGGAACACTACAGTGTTCCCCAGTCCTGCTGCCTGGACTCCAAGCACAAGGGGTTTCAAGCTCGAGGCTTATGGCTGCAAAGGAGCCAGGAGAGTGGGGAATGTTACACTTAGTATTCCATAGACTCTTTCCTGATCAGTCACACAAAGAAAGGACAGAGGAGTCTCTGGCAAGTCAGTTATTGGGCTCATTAAAGGGGAGGAGGCAATAACCTGGTTTCTCCTCTTTGTCCAAAAGATTTGCGAAACAGACAAATGGGCCCTCAGGAGGTAAGTATTAAACATTGTTAAAATCAGTTAGTACTAATGATAAGTTCTGTAAGTTTATGTCGTAAGCTCTTTCTAATGTTCATTCTTATAAATAAGCAAAGACTGTGGAGGTTATGCCACGTTGACTTTTTACCTGGCAGCTATTGGATTCTCTCTTGGTGTCTGAGCTGCCTTGAGCCATGATTGTTTGGTCCAAAGCATAAGCCACAATGACTGCCATAGGTCCAAAATGAATGGCTGTGATTGGCCAAATAAATGCTGTGATTGTTCCAAGCACTCCTTCTCGGGCTACATAAGCAGGCTGCTCAGGCTGGGAGACACTTTCCTTGGCTTCATCCTCTGGTATTGCAACACCAGATCCAATAAAGACTTCCTTCAAGCTGTCACTCCTGATAGCTAGAGTTTCTGTCATCTCATGTTTGGGCACCACACAAATCTACCACCAGGAGCTCAATACCACTTCCAGGCCCCCGTGCTGGGCTTCCATACAGCTTAGCATTTTGTCCTGGGTGCTTGGCACAAAGCTGGCCAGTGTTGCTTACCTGATGAAGAAATGGCAGGTCAAGGCCATGGTGCACTTGCTCAACACCAAAGAGGTAGCTGCTGGAAGACATTAATTAGGCCACTGGCATCACCCACAGGACTGACTCCATCCAGTTTCAGTGGTGTGGCACCATCACCTTGGACCACCTGTAAATCACAACCACTTGCCATGATTCCACCCCAAGTGGGAAGGGATGCCTGTTCCTGAATGTTCCCAGCAATATCTGCTGTCTAGTTCCTAGACAGCCCTTCAGATGTCCTGGCAGTGGACACTGACAACTTGAGACAGTTTAAGCATGGTCAGAGTAAGAAACCAAAGGAAGCCAAGCAGAGACAAGAGCGCAGACAGCTGACTAAAGGCTGTAGGGAGCCACAGAGAACCCGCAGGTTCTGGCCACCAGAACTCCCAGAGAGTCGTCAGGTCTTCAGGTAAAGGGCCTAAGACCACAGGCTGAAAGCTAAATTACTGGCTGTTGCCAAGGGCCCAGGGCCCTGCATGGTGACCACAACACTTGTAGGACTACATTAGTGGGTGCCACTTGCTGCAACTTCTATCTGCCAAATGCCTCAACTTGATACAAAGTCACCAGTAATCTCAGATGATGTGGTGAGAGGAGGATGTCGGTGGAGGGAATGAACAACTCAAGAGCTTCTTGCTTGAGTTACTCAGTGAGAATAATGCCATTGGTGGAAATGGAGAATGAGTTCAACAATAGTGTGATGGTTAGATTTTGTTGTCAACTTGATCTTTTTAATGATCTTGGGTGGATCTCTGAGGATGTTTACAGGAAGACAGCCTCTCAGTAGGGGGCAGGATGTAAAGAAGCTCAAAGAAGCTAAAAATAAACATCCTTTTCTGTGTTGGCCATGTAGGAAGGAAATTCCAGAGACTCAGGAAGCCACTATGTCTGGGGAAAGGTTGTAAGACCCCACTCTAAGCCTATATAAAGCAGAAGAAATTCTCTTTGGCCCCCCCTGCCTGTTTCCTGTTCTGTGTGTGTGGTGTAGGTGATGGGTTTTTCTCTCTGCTCGAACCTGTGAAAGAGGGTCAACCTCTTTCGCTGTTATGGAACTTCCCCTCAATCTGTAGTTTCAATAAATACTTTCCTCCTCCAAATTGTGCCTGGTTTGAAGATTCATCCCAGTGGCGTGTGGCTGACTATGACAAATAGCATCAGAGATTCTGTCTCAGGAATACTGAGAAATCCCAGAGAAGATAGTAGCCATGTGTTTGACATACTAGGTATATCAAGATTATAAGAAAAATAACTTGGACTCTACTCAGATGTTATTGTCTTCAGTGTAAGAATCTATTATCATGAAAGCCTTAGGACTTAGCTCATTTGAGTAGCTGTTGAGTCAATGTCTGTTGAATGCAAAGTTGTGGGAGAAAGGAAGTAACAGATAAAGGTCATGATGAGGATGTAGGTCTGGATGGTACCTTTCCCAGCTCATGCTGCACATGGAAAACGGTCCAGTTATTCTTAACTAAAAAGAGCCATAAGGCATGCCAATGCCAATGTCAATGACAGAAGAGAAGATGTCTCAGGTAGTTCTGGGGCCAACTCTGAAGAGTCTCAAGATATAGTATAACTTTTCCTTGGACAAGTCCCTTGACCTTTTATCTTTTTCATTGGAAATTCTGGCTGATGAAATAGAACAAGGGAGAGCATTTATTGTTTCAATTTATGCTTTAGCCAGAGTATTACCTTAAAAATTAAGATCCATTAGAAAGATTAAGGAAGTAGTTCAATAAAAAAATTAAATATACTATGCTTCCTTATATGTGAAAAAGTATCAATTATAAGTATAGATTTAAAAAAAAAACACTCAATTCATCCTGAGCCAAAAAATATCCTAAAATAATCTACACGAGAAATGGGTAGGAAGAAAATAAAGAAAATGTACAAAACTATAATGAGAAATATGAATTAAGATTTGAATAAATGGAGAGGCAGATTGTGATCCTATATGAGTATTACTCTAGGTATTTTAAGACAGCCAATTCTTCTAAATTAGTACATAGGACTCAGAAAATGTCAATCAAAATTATAATGGAGTATATTTTCAGAACTTTATGAAGTCATTCAGAAGCTAATTTTGAAGAATATATGTGTGAGAATATTTAGTCAGTGGGTAAGGAAGGGTGAGGACAGACGAAGAGTCTTCAGGGTCAACAAAAGCAAACACCCTCTTAACACCAAGGGCACTATCCTTTCTAAGGATCTCAATGTCATCTGCCTATCCCAGTCAGAACCCATGACCAATTCCAGAATTTCTATTAAATTATGTCACCACCCTCTCCATTAATAAATCTTTCATTCCAGCAATTAACACGGTTTTTAAAATATTTTTTAACTGATTCCCTTGCTTGACTTTTTTTATATTTATCTTCCTATTATCTATTATACTGTCAATACATTGAAATTATCTCACAATTTTCTGTGAGCAACTGATCTTATGCTGTGAGAAAATGACCTTCTATCTTTTTGCTCTAATAAATTCTGAATCGGGATTTCATTCATTAACTATTTATTATGCCCTGATTAATTCTGTGATCAATATGAGAGAAGTCAAAAGCCATCCCATTGATAAAGATTACTAAGTCTAATAGCAGTATATTGTTCTAATATTTCTGAATATATATTATTGGTTCCTCCAATGGTCATGTAAGAACTGCTACATATGATATCCAACATAATTCCTCTGAAGGTTACATACTTAATATTTAGTGTCTTAGCCATGGTGTAATTTAAAAGAGATCCTCCAGCTTAATAACCTTTGATATTTTTCATATCTATAAGAACATACTTCCTTGTTTTGGTTCATAAAAATATGTGTAAGAAGTTGACAACTGTTTAAAGTTTTGAAATAATGAAACTATCCTGATTTCTTTCCAGCTTAAGAGATTGGGATCAAGGTTTTTCTATCTCTTCGTCTTGTGCTTTGACAAGAGGAAGAAGAGGTAGCTGTGTGTGTGTGTGTGTGTGCAGCAGTGGGCAAGGTGCTCGTTTTAAAGCCATAATGAATAATTATTGATTGATGTTCATTTCAAGATGATTTTGAAATCTTGACACTGCATTGTCTGCCTGTGAACTCAACATGCTGTTGAATGAACTTCAATTAACTGCAAAAGTCATTTGGCCATCTCTGCTTTGTGCTAAACTCCCTGGTGAACTCATAGTTCAAAGACAGACATTTTAAAAAAAAAATATTTGGGGATGGGGAGGAGGGGAATTGCGGAATTGGGGATAACAACTCATTATTTGCCCACTAAATAATGTAACTCATTATGGACAATAAATATATATTAAAACAAAAAAAAAAAAGAAAGGGCTGGGAAGATGGATCATCAGTTAAAGGTACCTGCTTACAGTCTGCTGGCCCTGGTTTGATTCTCCAGTAAAGCCAGATGCAGGAAGTGGTGCATGTGTCTGGATTTTGTTTACAGTAGCAAGAGGCCCTGTCATACCCATATTCTAATTTGCTCTTGCTCTCGCTCTGATTCTAGATAAATAAATAAAAATATTTAAAAAAATATTTTATTTACTCATTTTTAAGGAGAGAGAGAAAGATGAGAGAGAGAGAGAGAGAGAGAGAGAGAGAGAGAGAGAGAGAGAGAGAGAGAGAGAGAGAGCACCAGGGCCACCACCTTGTGGGTCTGGCTTATGTGGGTCCTGGGGAATTGAACCCAGGGCCTTAGGCACTGGAGGCAAGTGCCTTAATCGCTGAGCCATCTCTCCAGCCCAAAGACAGACATTTTGAAATTGTAATTCCCTGGCTGCTAAACTGCTCCTTTAAGAAAAGAACAACTGCAATTCGTTGTTTGTATTTAATGCACTAGCCATTTATCTGGTGTGGGGATTTAAAAATCAGAAGACCCGGATTGTTCTTCATGTAACAGCCAGAGAGTGTTGAAAGCAATGATATCACATGCTTAGACCACTTCTCATCAGTCATGGCTAACACAACCCCGCTTGACTGGGTCACTGCCTGCCTCCGCCCTTACCTCTTAGAACACTGCTCATTCGTTCCATCCCAATCACAATGATTTCTTCCCTTTCTCTTATACCCAAAACTAGCCATATGCACTAACTGTACCCTTTATGAAACGTTTTCTCTGAATTTCCACATGACTTTCTTTCCTCTACCTCAACTCAAAGTTGTCTCTTTAAAGAGAGTTGCTCTGAGAGCTATTTGAAATTAGCAGACTCATAACAATCAGCTTCTAGCATTTATCTGTATTTTCTTCACAGTATTAGTTACTACCTAAAATTATGTTATATATTTATGCTTATTGTTTGTCTTGATACCTCCATAAATGTAAGCTTATATATGAGTCTACTTGGCTTGTCCATAGTTGCATCCCAAGGTGCTCAATAAATATATTTAAATGAACGAGGATGCTTTTTTTTTTTTTTTTTTGGTTTTTTGAGGTAGGGTCTCACTCTAGCCCAGGCTGACCTGGAATTCACTATGTAGTCTCAGGGTGGCCTTGAACTCATGGCGATCCTCCTACCTCTGCCTCCCTAGTGCTGGGATTAAAGGCCTGCGCCACCACGCTTGGCAGTGAATACATTTTTGAACCTTGTTTTTGGAGAGTTTCTTGTGAGTAAAGACATGCAAATAAGTAATTATTTCTTTTTAAATTACAATTTGGCCAGAGGAGCATTATCATCTGACTTCAAGAAATAAGGAAAAAGGTTCAGAATGACCAAATAATTTGTGCAGAGTATATAAACTAATGAAATTATAAAGCTCAAATTGAAACTCATACTTCTCTGATTCATAGTAAATCTGCCAATTTCTTCTGAGTAACAGATCAATCTTTCAAATAAGGTCATGTGGAATTTACTCATCTCACATGAATTTTTCATTTATTATTAGATTGGCACAAAAGTTTTAGCAGTTGCTCATACATACACATTTTATATCATATGCCAGATGCAATCTTGTACACATAAAACATTAAAAAAAAACATGTCTAGGGAAACATATCAAAAGTCTTCTCATAACTCGAAATAGTAAAAAATTCGAAGTAGCCTGCAGACTCTCAGGAGGAGGCAAATGGTCGACTCTGATACATTATTTGCAGTGACATGTTATGTAACCCCTGTGTGTTGCATTTATTTTGTTTCGATAACATAGAAGAATGCTCCCATGCTATCATTTGGTAGAAAATGTATATTATGAAAGGAAATTCAAGACTTATACTTCTGACTCAGTAGATGTGGCTTGTATCACACTAAGCATCCCACAGAAACAATTACTTATAGTTGCTAAATAACATATAAAAGCCATCTGTTTGGGGGAAGAGTAACCAAGGGATTCAGGACATGAAAGACAAGATCTCAGAAAGAAAAGGCATTGCAGTAAACTGTATATGCATTTGCCTCTACTTCTTTCTCTCACCATTTGTTAATTTGTAATAAGACTATAACACTGAAGGATAAAATGGGAGAGTAAACATTGGAACAGTATCGATGGGTTGGAAAAACAAAATTAAAGTTCAGGCCTAACAGTGCAGCTACCAGCTGGGGGGTGGCCTTAAGATTCTGTTAGACTTAAAAGCAGAAAACTAGACCCAATATTTGAACACAATTTCTTCCGGAGTCGTTTGCCAATGCTAAAGTAGCGCATACAAGTTTAAAACAGTTTGTTAGGAGCTAATCAGAGATTTCATTAATCACATAAAACTGGTAAAATGAAAATTAAATTTCAAGGACAAGGGGGCTCTGTACAAACCAGCAGTCCCAAATAACTAACTCTCTGATTGGGTGAAGGTAACCTGTCCTAGTGAGATGGTTTGTAGAGAAAAATAAGATCATCAAGGGCCTCTAATTTTTTTTTAAGTTTTATTCATTTTCAAACAGAGGGAGAGAGAAAGAGAGAGAGAGAGAGAGAGAGAGAGAGAGAGAGAGAGAGAGAGAGAGAGAGAGAGCGCACCAGGGCCACCACCTTGTGGGTCTGGCTTATGTGGGTCCTGGGGAATTGAACCCTGAGCCTTAGGCACTGGAGGCAAGTGCCTTAACCACTGAGCCATCTCTCCAGCCCCGGGCCTCTAATTTTTTAACCAAGTATTCAACATTTAATGCACAATGGCTAGATGTGCAGGATGCATGATCCAGTGACCCAAGAGAGCCCAACAACAGAAGGAAAGCTAACGACAATATAGAGACAGGAGTCACCAAACAGACTTTGAAGTAAGCATGGTTGCCATGCTTAAATAGCACATTCAAATGTAAAGAATCCTAGCAAAGAAAAATCAATGAAAACTAAGACTGAAAGTAAGACAAGATTATTTTATCAAAACATAGACACAGCAGAAGAGAGAAATCAAAGGTGCATGTCCAATTAAAAACCTAAAGAGATAAAACAAATCACAGGAAATACCATTATAAATACACACAAAATATTGAAAAGGTTTAAGACACATGCAAATGAAAGCCCAAAAGGAGAGAAAAAAATGAAAAAATGAGAAGCAACATTTGAAGATATGTTAGCTGGAATTTTCCTATAGCTGGTGTTGCAGTCAGCTCCATGTTGCTGAGACAAACATTCAACCAGACAGGGAGAAGGGCTTTATTTCAGGCTTACAGAGTCCAGGGGAACCTCATAAATGGTTGAAGAAGAAGTTAACTCTCTTTCATAAGCAAAGAGACAACACCAACATCCCCCGCAACAAAACACAATCAGCCTGAGCTCAAGCTGTCCAACTGCTTTCTCCACACCTTTGGGCTAGAATTCCAATTCACCCCCAAATACACCTTAGGGCTGGACTCCAAGATCCACCCCCAGTGACATGCTGTCTCTACCAGGGATCTGCCTGCAGGGGACTTAGGTGGGAAGTTTAATTTTAATAAAACACCCCAGCCTGTGTGGCCCTATATTTTAAACTATCACAACTGGCAAGTGAATCACAGATTCAAAGAGCTTTATTAATCTGAATCAGGATAAACCTAAAGAGAATGTACTTAGGCCTATCATAAAAACTGTTTAAAAATCAAAGACAAATACAAAATAGAAAGCAGCCAGGTGAGGGCATGTGACTCTTAAAGGTACAGTAAGACTCACAGCTATCTAAAATGATGACAGCAGATGACAATGGCATCAAATCTTTAAGGGGCTGGAATATAAGAAGTGCCAATTGAAAGTTCTAGGCCCAGTGAAAATATCCTTCAAAATTTCAAATTTCAGTGAAGTAGAGGTACTTTTAGACAAAAAAGGACAGAATTCATCATCAGCCAAACTGTACCCAGTGGTACTGTACCTAGAAGAACCTCGTGATTTCCTCGTGTGAAAGAAATGTTACTCTAGATGCAGGTAAATAATTCAGTAAGGGATAAACGAACCCCATGAATTCAGGGTATAACAAGATCATTGAAAGGGAGTGAATGAAGCTTAATCTTGTCATTGTTCAGGAAATGACAGAAGATGATTTAAAGGAGACATCAGTAAGTAAAGGATGCAAGTTGAGGAATCACTAAAAATTAACAAAAGAAAGTACATGTGCAGAATGGAAATGGTAACAATTTAAAAATAATTATTGTGCCGGGCATGGTGGCATATGCATTTAATCCCAGCACTCCAAAGGCAGAGGTAGGAGGATGGCTGTGAGTTCAAGGAGAGTCTGAGACTACAGAGTGAATTCCAGGTCAGCCTGGGCTAGAGGGAAACCCTGCCTCAAAAAACAGAACAACAAAAAATGATTGTGATAGAAAATAAAATAGAAAAAAGAAAGGCAACTACAAATAAATACAATATAGTATATTTAAACCCAAAGATATCTGTAGTTACATTAAAGAGATGTACACTGAATATTTATAACTGTAAGCTTATCTAACTGAATAAAGGAAATACTCATTATAAGAGAAAGTCTTAACTATGAAGGTGGGAAAAGTTTATATACTAATGTTAAAAGATAACTTTGAAAACAAGAAGTATATTAGAGATAAAGTGGAATAGTCCAATAAGAAAGATTGATTCACAAATGAAGCTACAGTGATCCTAAATGTATGTACACCTAATAATATAAGGTGAAAGTTATAAATGTATAATTTAAAGACATAAAAGATTAGAAATCACCAATTGTGAAGGTTTAACACATATATATTATTCACTAATAGAAAAAAAAGTAAAGACAAAGAAGGAATAAACCTAAGCCCAGATGACTTTCCACATGAATTCTTCTAATCGATTTTAAAAACACACACACAATACAACAAAATCTTCCAGGGAACAGAAAACAAAGTTATTTTTTATGAATTCAATATATTTTTCACATCAACATCTGACAAGAATTATTGAAATAAAATAAAGCTATAGGCTGATTTTTTCTCATAAGCATAATAGCAAAAATATTAACTGAAATACTTACAGATCAAATTCAGTGATATTGGAGGTCAGGGCAATGATTCAGTTGGCAAAATACTTTCCATACAAGTGTGAGGACCACAGTTCAGACTTCCTGTACCCACATTAATGTCAAGCAAGTGTGGGAGGCAGAGACAGGAGATCCCTGTGACAAGCTGGAAGACTCATGGAACTTGGGGTTTATATGAGAGGCCTCACCTCAAATAAGGTGATGCCATCAAGGAAGACACCTGACATCAATCTCTGGCTTCTACATGCAGTGCACACAGATGTGCAGGTACCGCCCCCAACATGTGAATGTATACACACATGCCTATTGCACACATATGTACATGGTATGTACACGTAAAAGGAAAAACAATGCATCTGTACTAAACACTTCATCCAGAGGCAGGAAGCAGAGAGAGATCAGCAAGTGGGTTAAGGTTATGGAACCTCAAGGCCCACTCCAGTGACTCACCTCTTTCGACAAGGCTCCACCTCTGAAAGGCTGCACAGCCTTCCCAAACAGCCCCACCAGCTAAGTTTTCAAACGCATCAGCCTGTGCCAGACATTTTACATTCAAACCAACAGGAAGAGTCAAGTAAGCACCGTGTTCTAGAACCTGTTTAAAACCTGGCTCTACCTTCTTTAAGTTTAGACTTCTAGACTCTAGAACTGAGAGGCAATGAATCTCTGTGTTACGTCACCCAATTTGTGGTAATTTGCTATGGCAATACTAAGAAGCTAATGCAATTAGTTATAAGTTAAATTATAAGAGCTTTATAATTAGACTAGTAATTCCAGAGCTGCAACACACACACACACACACACACACACACACACACACACATTAAAAGTCTTAAATGAGAAAGACTAGTCTCAGCAATGAAAGGAATAGTGAAAATTCTCTTAAGCTGCAGGGCAGTGAGGGTGGGGTAGAGAATACACTGATATAATCTGTTTGTAAAAAAAAATGTTTGAGAATATCAGCTAAAACCAAAATATACCATGTAATGGTCTGCTCCCAAGAGGCATGTGGACATATAGTCATCAAATGACTTGTAACCAAAAATTATTTTAATAGCCCCAAATGGAAAACTTGCAAATGTCACGAACAATTACACGGATAAGTAGTTTTTGCTATGTTTACACAATGATAATTATACAGTAATGCGAATGGATAATGCAATGTGATAGAAGACTCTTGCAAGCATGGAGCTAAAGCGGCTTGTTCCAAACAATAAAAACTTTTTGATTCTATTTATGTAAATTTCACATGTTGGATGTGGTAGACTCAGGAGTATGAGAGAAGTTTTCAGGATGCTGATATTCTGTATCATTCTGGAAGGTGTTTAGATGGCATATTGACTTAGGATAAAATCATAGAACAATAGCCATTAGATTTGTGTGCTTTTAGGGTGCTGATTACGTTTCTCTAAAAACTTCAAAATTGGAATACACGATATGGCTTCTACCATATGCCACAAAGGCATCATGAAAATGGAAGTTAGACAGTGACTAGCTCTGGCTTGTAAGATGATTCATGGTTTTTATCTTATTCCCCACAGCACTGTTACTTCTTCCAGTTTTCTATATTAACTTTTCATTTTTGATGCAGGAACTATGCCCCAACTGGGTTTATTCTGGAATCATGTGAACACCCGATGTGATCATCCCACAGCCTCGTAGAAGGGCAATGAGTAAATGAATGTTCTCACTCTGCTCACGAAACTATTTCATATTGGTGTAAGATTCTAGGTTTGCAGCTTGAGAAGTTGAGTTTGGGTTGTGTGCCAACTGTCAAGGTAAGGAACAAGAGTGGGACCAAAGCAAAAAGACACAGCCCAAGGATTGGCTCGCTCCCACTTGTCTGGACCTTACGCCAAATTTGAAAGAAGAATAGCTTAGGAATCAAGTTCATTTTCCTAACGATGCTGGGAGCCATGCAGGCATTTTTACTGCTGATTTTTTTAGCCATACTGGACTTTTGCCAGGCTTGCTGTAGCATCACAAATGCTCTGGGAAGTTCAGTTTTTATTCAACAACGTCTAATCTGTTGAGACAGGTTGCACACTAATCAGGGTTCTTTCTACAGCCTAAAGCCACTAGTTCTAGACTCTAGTTCTCTGCTTCTTCTACCTGAAGTCGTTGCCGATGGCCTTTCAAAGGACCTGTCTGACCAACACTTTATATTGCCAGGTCCTCATCAGCACCCTTGGGAGAAGATTTCTGCTTCTCTGACCAACAAAACAGTGATAAAAAAGACTCAGGCTAGGAGCAAATCAGATTGGATCTGACAAATACTCAAGCTGTGCAAAGCTTAGCTTTTTCTACACCTGTTGTGACCTTTCCCCCACTCCATTCACTGAATTTAATCAAACATTCATGTAAAATACTAAGCGCATTAGATATTATTTTTCACACTGTAAATAAGAGTATGAAAAGTTATCCAATCTCCAATCTAACCCTACCAACCTACTGTAGGCCGATGGATAGCAGAGATTCTCACAAGAGATGAGCCACCACAGTCAGTCATACCGTGGAGGATCCATATGGAGCCCCACAGAGAATGAGGGGATGAAAAAGGGACCCACAGCCACAGCCATTCAATCAACACAGGATAAGCCAGAGGGACAGAAACAAACAATTTTCAACACAAAGACCCCTAAGTGCACAACATTAAAGCAGCCTTAATACTCACCCACCACGACTCAGGAAACTGAGCGGAAGAGAGGGCAGAAAGATTGTGAGAGCCGTGGTGGGGGAAACTATCCAGAGGCATGGCACCCCTCAGTAACAACACACTTGGGCCAGGAGAACTGGCCTGAATACTAGGCTATCCAGGGTCCCCTGCCACAAGGACTGATCCAGACGGCCCACGGAGGAGGATATCCAGCTGATTGGGGATGGGGAGGGGGATATTGGGGAATTGGGGATAACAACTCATTGTTTGCCCACTAAATAATGTAACTCATTATGGTCAATAAATATATATATTAAAAAAAAGAAAAGTTATCCAATCTCCAATGAGCCAATAATCTGTAAAATAAAGCGACCCTTCTCCAGTGTTGTTTATTGTTTGTTTAGAGAATTACATCATGCTGCTTGCGTATGATTCAACGTTATATCTGTCCAGTGAGTTTCTTTCTCCTACCTTTTCTCTCCAGCTAATCTGTCCTGGGTCATGGGATTTGAGACAATTAGTTGACCTCCCCACATATCTGTGTCTGCCCTTATAAAATGAGCCAAAAAAGTCAGCTCACTAATTTCATAAGAGACAGAGAAGGCACAGACCCTCTCTAAGAAGGAAGGGATTGTATGGGTTGTGAAGTGTCCGGGTGACCACATGGACCTGTGAAGATGCGGAGGCAGGAAGAATTTGAGGTGCTTAGTCCTAAATGACTGGGCACGTGCATCACATCTCATTCAGTCTAATTAGTGCAATCCTAAAGGCCTGGGACTGTGGACCACATCGCAGACAGCATATTATGTAGTTTGCTATTTTTCTAGCCCCTTCGGACAGTTCTGCCCCTGCAGATGAGTCCTTGATGATCATACAGGTCCTGTTTTACAGAGGCTGGAGCCAGGAGCTTAAGATAAGGACTTGCTAGATTTCTCTGGCTCAGGTAGTAGCATTTACAAAGGGTCTTCTCGGTGAGACTCAGAAAATGACTGCACTGCAGAGAATGAACCTTGGTGTGGGACCTGGGAGCAAAAGGGACTTGTATGGGTTTTAACCCTTTATCTTCTATGACTGCCGCTGACTTAGTGTTGTTATGGGAAAGGGGGTGGCAGTTAGATATCGGGCATTAGCTAGTTAAACAAAACAACTTGACAGCCTTAACAGGAAGCAGACTTAGCCTTGGAGGAGAGAGCATAGAACTTCAAAAGATTCTCACATGCAAAGAATGAGGAGCCCGTGAGTATGTCTGTCCAGGAATGCTATCTTGTCTCTACACTTACAAAGTAGTGTTTCTGCAACAGTGACACCTCTTCTCCCTCTGTTCTCTGTTAAACGTGGAAGTCCTCACCTCTCAGCTCCTCTGTTTACTCTCTGAGATTCTCCAGCGGTCACCTCGGGTCTTCTGTAAAGGCAGGTGAAGCCATCACAAGACAGCACAGACCGTATGGAAATCTTGTGACTTGGCTCCTGTCAGAGCCCACAGTGACATATGACCTTGGGCTTTCTATGTCCAGGGTCCCTGGTTCCTGAAAGAGCTTCATCAAGATGTCTTCCCCACTGTTAGCTCTCTGTTCTTCTCTCATTCCATCAATGAATCCATGATGAATGTCCATCTGAGTTGGGCTTCCTAAGAAGGTCCATAGGGCTCCAGGTTTTGGGAATCTTGTTTATTTTATTTTTCATATAAAGAGTCATCCCCCAAGTTGGTTATTATGTTAATGATCATTCCAAAACTTAAAACTGCCCTACTTAGACAAGGAAAATTATTTTTTTAAATATATATTTATTTTCCATAATGCGTTACATTATTTACTGGGCAAACCATGTGTTGTTATCCCGAATTCCCCAATTCCCCCCTCCCCATCCCTGATCAGTTGTATATCCTCCTCCGTGGGCAAGGAAAATTATTTTTATTCTTTTTTTTCTTAAGGTAGGGTTTCACTTTATCCTATGCTGACCTGGAATTCACTATGAACTCAGGCAATCCTCCTACCTCTGCCTCCCCAGTGCTGGGATTAAAGGCATGTGCCACTGCCCAGTAAATTAATCTTATTTTTAAATTTATAATTTTCTTTGAAAAAAACTATCAAATGAAAATTATCATTTATTGAAAGAATGAGAAAATTGTTCAGTAAACTTCTTTGAGTTGTGCAATTTTATGATTTAGTAAAAATTTCAGTCACTACTAGGCTTATTTGATCTTTCTTTCTTTCTTTCTTTCTTTCTTTCTTTCTTTCTTTCTTTTCTTCTTTTTTTTCGAGGTAGGGTCTCTAGCCCAGGCTAACCTGGAATTCACTATGTAGTCTCTGATTGGCCTTGAACTCATGGTGTTCCTCCTACCTCTGCCTTCAAACTGCTGGGATTAAAGATGTGTGCCACCACGCCTGGCTTGATTTTCTTTTTTCCTACTTTACCAGTTTGAAAAAGTTTTCAAACTCTCCTCACCAATACTCTCAAAGCCAACATTTCTGTGATGAGAATTTATGTGGCCTTTTCACTTCTAAAATTGACTATTGTTTTTCTTTATTAACTAATTAGTTTTAACAAAGACCTCTATTTCTGTGCAGTTTTTTAAAAAACAAACAGAGCTTTGCTTTTTATAACATCCTAAATATTTTCTGAAGTTAGTGTTTTTTGCTATCACTTTATCTTTATATATCTATTGTCATTCTTTAGCTATTCTTTGGATTAAAGAATAACTCATTCTTTCATATTAAAGACAAAGGGCGTTTAGAACTTGATATTTTTTTCTGACAATGGCTTTGAGTTATTATTTGCACATTCTCATTTTAAACATGGCTCATCGTGTGTCAAGCCTACTTTTGTCTCAATAGTAATTTAGAACAGTGATATTTAAATTTCAATCCTGGGGAATTTTGAAAAGTTATACTTGTAAAAACATTTCTACTTATTTGGCATTGGGGACAGAAATGTGGCTTGTGTAATATATGGATAATAGAGTATTTATTTTTATGTTCCAGCTAGTAACCATATTTTCTTGTTGCTCTGGTAGGCACCCACTGTATTGTATCTTGATAGGCAAAACTACATAGCATTTTTGAAATGTAGAACTGACATTACACCTGCAGATACTTCATCTTAATATTCGCATTTCTTAAATTGTTGATATTCTTTTCTTATCTGTTATAGACCTTTGATTTGAAAATATGATTTAAAGTATCCTAAATCAAGTCATGCTATTTGTCTTCTTTTTAACATAATCTTTTGAGGAAAAACCTAAATTGGTTTTTCATGGATATTTCATGGCCGTGGTGGTGCACACCTTTAATCCCAGCACTGGGGAGGCAGAGGTAGGAGGATTGCTATGAGTTCGAGGCCAACCTGAGACTACATAGTGAATTCCATGTAAGCCTGGGCTAGAATGAAACACTACCTTAAAAAAGAAGAAGAAGAAGAAGAAGAAGAAGAAGAAGAAGAAGAAGAAGAAGAAGAAGAAGAAGAAGAAGAAGAATTATTTGCCTTGTCTAAGTAGGGCAGTTTTGAGTTTTGGAATGATCATTAACATAATACCTAAATTAGGTGATTATATGAAAAATAAAATAAAAACCTGAATGTCTGAAATGATGATTACTGGCTCTACTTTATTTTCTTTGCAGATTCCTGCTACCTTTGCAACTCAGTTATTTTATTCATATTTTGATACTTTTTAAGTTGTCTCTTGAGGGAGCAGCAAGTTGGTCAAAGGTGCGGGTAGATTTTTCCTATATTCTAGGATCTTTTACTTTAATTGAGACAGGTTAGTATATTTATATGTAATGCACAGCTGAAATAGTTACTGTCACTTCCACAGCCTTCCTTTGTTCTGGCTGTTGATTTTTTAAAGCTTCTTTGAGGCTTGTTATGTGTATTCTGTATTTTGGACTATACATTATTTGTTTTATATTTTCTATTAATTTACTTAACAAACACTAATTGCTTCCTATGTGGCAGATACTATATTAAGCTTCAGGCACATACAAACAAAAAGAGAGGGAGAGAAAGAAAAAAAAAACAACTTTAGTCCCTGCTGGGTGAGACAGCAGATTGGCAGGGAAAATAGATATTAATCAAGTAATCGCATTAATTAGACCATGATTATACATTGATAAATACTCCAAATGAAAAGAACACTGTTCTGTGAGATCCTGTGACAGAGACTTACACAGAAATGTCTTGGAAAATTCCCCTAAGAAATTAAATTTGACTTGCAATATGCAGAATAAATTGGTGTTAACTAGTTTACTCAAGGTGGGTGATGGGAGGGGGAGCCTTCCTTCCAGGGGGAGCAGTAGATGGGAAGAACCCGTGGAAACAGAAAGCTTTTCAGAATTCTAAACACAAACAGATATCAATGCTTTTATAAAGACACCTTGGCAGTAGTGGAGAGCTCCAAAGACTTTGGTGTGAAATGAGGTTTATAGGAGTCTGGTCAGTTCTCATCAACTTCTGTCTCTTTGAATCTCAAAAGTCAGAAATGAACAGAGGCTTTCTGGGTTCTCCCCACCCAAGCAGTTGAGAGGAAGAGTCAAGTTAGAGCCTTGTTCTAACTTCCCACTTCCAGTCTTAAAATATCATTGGGGATTTGACACAGCAGCCTGTGTTTATTAAATTATTCTTTTGTGTATCACATATCTTCCATGTTGAGAATTTTAAGTGACATTTGCGTTCGGTCTTGAAGAAGTATTTTCAGCAATCATCTTAGACTAAACTCCGTGTCTACGTCTACCTGTTCTTGTCATCACTGATAGCTCTATTGTGGCAAAACTGTCCCCATGTTTGAGCTTTTAATTCTGATCTCTTTTCTGATCATTTTAGCATAGGTATGTATGTGACTTCAAACGGGTCCTTCAGGAAGCCTGTGTGATGAACCCACCACATGTATCATGGGATGTCTGAATGCTGCTGACGTCGCATAGGAACCACAATGTCATTGGTTACACAATTTGGTTTATACTGGGCTTTTCACTCAAACTGTTTGCTCATTGTATGGTGGCACTTAGTATTCCAAGGAGTCTCAGGTTTTTCTTTTTCAGTAAATACCTTCATTTGTTCTATTTCGTTTGTAGTTTTGATGTTCATAAAGTTTTTGTCTATTCAAATACTCCAGTGGAAAGGTTAGGAACATGAGTTTCTTTTCACAGATGCTACCTTGAGGTGATACAATGAGGCCTAGAAATCGACCTTGTCAGTTTCGAGCTGCTCTTGTTGACACCACAAAGCATTAATATAAAGAGAATTCACCAGAAGTTCTGCATTCAACCTCAGTTCTGTTCTTCACTAAATCTGTAAAAAAAGCTTTTGACAATCTTTCCGCCCCCTCTTCCGCTCATGGCACCCATCAGTAACAACACACTTGGGCCAGGAAGACCGGGATGAGTACTAAGATATACAGGATCCCTTGCCACAAGGACTAATACAGACAGCCCACGGAGGAGGATATACAACTGATCAGGGAGGGGGAGGGGGAAATTTGGGGAATTCGGGATAACAACGCATGGTTTGCCCACTAAATAATGTAACTCATTATGGACGATAAATATATATTTAAAAAAAGCTTTTGAAAAAGAAACCCAAGATGAAAGATAAACCTGTGCCTCAGTTTCCCTGTCTGTACAATGGTGCCCAGTATTTACTTCATAAAGTGGTCATATGGGACAGCAAAGTTTCAGTGTCTGGAAGGAAGCTTAACCAATTCTAGATGCCCTGCAAGCCCTTCCTATATCAATATTTTTTGTCTTTCTGTCTTTTCAGCTTCCATAAATTTTCTTGAATTGTGCATTTACTTTAAAAATGAATGTGTGCGCGTATCTGTGCAGTTCGTGTGTGCGCAGGTGCACGTATGTGACCTAGGTGTGCTTGTGTGTGGACCCCGAGGGCAACCTCAAATGTTGTGCCTCAGGAACATTATCCACCATTTATTTATTTATTTATTTATTTATTTATTTATTTATTTATTTATTTATTTATTTATTTATTTATTTATTTATTTATTTATTTATTTATTTATTTATTTATTTTACTTTGAGACAGCCCTTCATTGGATTGGAGCTTACCAGTCAGGCTAGAATGTGTCTGCCCGTTACAGCCTCCGTGGCATTAGAATTACTAGAGTTCACCATGTCTAGAATTAATTTTATGGGGTGTCTGAGGATCAACTCAGGTGCTCATGCTTACAAGCACGTTACCAACTGAGCTAGCTTTTCAGCCTCAACTACTTCTTTTGAATCTACCATACTTGTTCTAGTTTTATGTAGTTTGGATTTGCTTTCTGTTTTCTTATATCTATCCTTTTCATATTTTCCCCTTGCTGCCCCTTCCACTGAGGTCAGAAATGTTTCCCATGTCTCATCAGTACCATTTCTATTCCTTCAAAACCGACGGTTTACAATTTCCCTTCTCACATTTTCACTGTCTTTGGAATTCTGCCTTGACTATCCTCGCTTCTGAGATGATCTGTTATTTCTCATTTTGTTGGCTTTATTTGTAAACCTCTCTAAAATGCTCTGTTCTTCTCTTAGCATGCAAGCTTCTTGGAGATTCTAAGTTCTAGACTTTTCTCGAGCTTTCTGTAGTGAATATCCGCAAAATCCTATTGCATGAATTTCCCAGAATTGCTTTCCTCCCCTCTGCTGTACTTCTGATGCGCTTGTTGCTGTGCTTGTCTTTTCTATTAATTCATTCCAAGAGAAGCAGAGATCCAGACTCCTTCAGTATTGATCCAGAGTCAGGATGTGTGCATTTCCTGTGGCTTCCATGCACTCTCCATCTCTTTACTAGTCAAACTTCCTCCTAACAACTGTAGCCAGGGGTTACATTAAGGTCACTAGATTTAGCAAATACAGGATGCCCAGTTAAATTTGAATTTCATATAAACAATGAGTTTTTTTAATTATATGTATATTTCAAATACATATGAGTTGTATTTATGTGAAAATAATTTCATTTTTTAAACAAAATAAAAATATCAGAGCATTTTTATTCTACTTATATCTCCCAAATTCTATGTTATTTTATATTTAATTTTTTTATCTTATATAAATTATAGCAGGTTATTCTCTTTTACCCAATCATCCCAGCTCCTGTTACTCTGGGGGCTATCCTCAGTGTGGTTATGAATAAAAGGCCTCAGTCAGTCTCTGTGGGGTAGTGGGGGATCGTGCCTCAGGGTACTCCTACTCACTCTCAGGCTCTCACAATCTTTCTGCCCCCTCTTCCATAATGTTCCCTGAGCCATGGCAGGCCTGTTGGCAATCTGAATTAGTGTTGAGTTGTTTTTGCCTCTGGATTCCTGCTTTGATAAGCTTTGATTGATCACTGTATCTGTCACCGTTGCCCTGGTACTGGTTGTTAGGCTAGCAGTGAGAGCAGTATTCACGTTGCCACTTCCTCTGCAATTTCTTCTGGGCTCTGACAAATGTGATAGAGGTGGCATGTCTCCTGGTGGGCAGTCTGCTATCTTCTTATTGACAGATCTTGGTTCTCCTCCATTTTCTTTGCCATCTGTAAAATAAAACAGATTCTTCAAACAAGAGTGAGAGCAGCTTGGGTTAAAGGGGGAGGCAAATTTATTTGAGAGATTTTTGTTTGTTTGTTTGTTTGTTTGTTTGTTTTTTGGTGTGCAAGCCTACTTGAGAGCAGTGGGGGCCTCATGTCCAATCAGAGAACAGTTGGTTACCCACAGAGGCTGTGTGCCACTATTGCACAAGTGTGTACTTCTTGACCAGCTGGTTGATTCCGTAGTCTCTAGAGTCCTCTGCTTATTCATGGTGTTGGCTTTTCAGCAGTATGAGGGCTAACCAGGAGGGAGCTAGTTTCCCTGTTGGTTCCATCATGGTATTCCAATGTCCTGTGACCCCCAGCTTGTGGTGTCTTCAACAACATGGTCTTGCCTTTTAGCCTGGCAGGTAATCAAGTGTTTTGGCAATGGCCTTCATTGTTTTGGGGGCCTCAGGATTCTCCCTGGCCAATAGCTCATTGTGTGAGGCAACCCAATTCTGGGTCTGGGATTTACAAGCCAGAGTCCATGGTTTTAAGGTTTTTCTACCCTCTGTCTAGACTGTCCCCTCTCCCCAGACTGTCTTCTCTCCCCCTTTATATCTTGTAGAATAAGAAAGCTTTGTTAAAGATTTTCATGATCCTCTCGAACACATTCCTTTGTCCCCCTTCCTCATTCCCTTCCTCTGAACCCCCATCTCTCCCCCTATGATTTCCCTTCTATATTGATGTATTTTTCCATCCTCATCATCAACAATAATTTTTTGATGGGCCCAATATTATCAAGGTCTTGTGCAGATAATGACAGCCACTGTGAGGTCACAAATACAACCATTTTATGCCTGGAAGATAGCGCTCCACTCTAAAGTCCTCTTCCTCAGCCTTACATTCTTTCTGTCACCTCTACTGCTATGGTCCCTGAGCCATTGGGAGGGTGTGATAGAGATTTCCCTTTAAGTGCAGAATACTCAATTTTCACTTCTTAGCACTTTGATGAGATTTGAGCCTCCCCAGCAGTCACCATCACCTGAAATGCTAATAAATAAATACACAAATAAATTTAAAACCATCTAATATTCAATTTTTATTGTGCTGCCTGTATTTTATCTGACAACCCTGACTGGGCCTATAAGCATCAACCTCAGCCAAGGTCTCTGTGCATCCGGAATTTATCTGGTGCAGGTCTATTGAGCAGAGTCCTTTCTCTCTTCTGCCCACATTTCTCTGCAATGCTGTGGGCTTCCAGAAGCCCAGCTTTTCCTTCCTCCCCCTCTCTACAAAGTTGGGGAGTACTCCAGCTCTTAAGATCCCACATGCTATTGCTTCTTCCTCCTACTTCCTTTATACCATGTTGGGAAACTTCCTGGCCTCTAAGACATCAAGCTTGGAAGGATGGTATCAAAAATAATAAATATTTATTGTTTGCTGTGTCTCAGACACTGGGCCTGGTGGATGGCATGAATGAGCTCTTCGAATGCTACCTTCCTGGCTACTCATTGAGGAAGGTATGTGGCTCAGGAGAGTTAACAACTTAGCTATGTGATTTGATGATAAGATTGGGCTCCATTTGTCCCTGAACACACATATTTTTCCTACAGGAACTTCATATCTCTGGGCCAAGAAATAGCTTCTGTGATGGACGTAGCTTCTCTCTACTTTTTGTGAGGCCATCCACAGACAACTTCTCTTGCCTAATCCAGATACACAAACTCTTATATAAACAAATTTCTAGCAGATTCTAGAAATATACTTTTCATCCTTTTTATTTTTAAATTAATAAGCTCATTAATCAATTCTGAGTATTTGTGTGTGTCATCATCATATTCTGGATTTTTGTGAGGTTTTAGTATACATTTGGGACAGCCTCAGTCAGGACTGGTAGCTAGTTTCCATTTTATCAGCGGAGACGGTTTGCTCTTATTTATATGTTTGCTTGCACACACGTGTGTATGCATGGTGTGGTGTGTTAAGTTCGGTGTATGCATGTATGTGTGCAGATGGGCTCATTGTGCATTTGTGTGACAGACAGAGGAGTGCTTCCAGTGCCTTTTTCTGCCACTCAACTGTGTACCTCTTTGAGATGGGGTCTCTCCCTCAACTTGGAGCTATTATTTTCAGCCACTGAACCCCATAGATTTTTCTGGTCTGCACCCTCCATGGACTGTGGTTAAAGTTGTGTATGACCACACTTGGATTTGTCCATGGGTTCTGGAGGAATCAAACCCGAGCCATCTAGGAGGTCTCAGGCCCTTCAGGGGATTCAAGCAGCAAGTGTTGAGTCATCTTGCCAGTCCACTATATTTTTGTTCTCTGCCATGTCTGATTACACTGTTTAAACCTTTTCCCAAAGCCATCTTGAAGACTAGACATAATGACTCTACCTAGTGTTCCTACAGTTGCGTTTTTCCCGTTCTTTATCAATCTACTTTGATGTTGATATTGGCACTTCCCTTTTGCTCCCAGTTGAAGCTGAGGTCACTTCTGTTGATTCCCTGACTTTTCAGTTGTCAAGGAAACTTACGATTTATAGTCAGTTCAGTGCCCTGCATGTTTTATCTATAATGATGCCTTTCTAAAGACATGAGGAATGTTTTGTATCTCCAAGTCTTGGCCTGCTTTGTGCTTTTTGTGGGACACATCTACTTCCTTCCTCTGACCAAATGGTTGGTGCTATAGTTTATCATCACTTCCCATGCATCTCACTTTCCTTTATTTACTTCATTTCACCCCACTTCAGACTCTAAATTACCTGATGACTCAATACTATTTAGCATACTCACTATTTAATTTCCCCTTTTTTTGCTTTATATTTCTTTTTTCTGTATGTTATGTGCCTTTCATTGGTCATTTGTTCATGCTTGAACTCTACCCTACCAGTTGTCACTCTTTCCTATGAAACTTGATTGGACGACTTACTGCATCCTCACTTCTCTTCACTGAACCTTGTCTTGAACCTGTTGACTTGTCCACAGGGGGCACCCATGGAGGTGGAGCAGGTTGTGAGATCTGCTTCCTAACATATTTTTATCTGAGAGTTCCTGTGATACATATTTCACACTGTATCGCTTCTTTCTCTCAGACCTGTTAGACTCTACGACATCTGCTTTTGCAGTTTTAGCTGGGATTTCCTTCCCTCTCCTTAAAAATCAGCTGCTCAGACCAGGAATTCTTTTGCCAGACACATTCTTTCCAATCATTGTGAAGTTCCTCCAGGCCTGTAGGAATCCTCCTTCAGCCCTTTGGAATGATTTTTTTTTTTAACTTGGCAGACAAACTGCTGTGTGACTTCCTTGTCTCTCCCAGGTTGAGGTCATATGTGAGGAGCTCATATTACTCCTGACCTTGATCTCACCCTGAAAACACTCACTCTATGCCTTTTAGTTATATACCATTATGCTTTGGGATGAAAAAGGAAGCAGCTGCCTCATATGGTTAAAACTCAAGACAAACAAACGTAGGGAAAACTACATCCTAATATATCACATACCCCTGTTGTCATCAGCAAAACCCACTTATCCACGCTTGACTCTTGTCCATCTTGCCCATTTAATGGCATTCTTATATAATTATAGTTCAATTTAGTTGGTATTTTATTGTGTTTTTAATGCTTACACAAAGATTCTTATGGTATTTTGAAATAAATGCATCTCCAGTTCATTAACTAGATATGGCATTCGTAAGTGCTTTTCTCTACATTGTATATTTATAAGAGACTGAACATTTTTATCTTTCACTCTCTTGATGAAAAAATAGCAATTTTTTTCCTTGGGATCAGTTCCTTGAGAAGCATTTCCAGACATAAAATTATGTGTTGACTGATGTTTGTTAAAAAGGATTCCCAGGGGCTGGAGAGATGGCTCAGTTGGTAAAGTGCTTGCCTTACAAGCATGAAGATCTGAGTTGGATGCTGACACACAAAAAACCAGGTGTGATCATGCATGTTTGTAATCCCAGCACTGGAGGGATGAGACTGAGGGTGTCTTTGGAGCTCACTGGCCCATCAGTCTAGGCTACTTAAGTTCAAGGCCAATATGAGACCATGCCCCCAAAGAATACCATCTGAGGCTGTCCTCTGACCTCTCTGTGCACATGCACCATGTGATGTGTATCACACATGTATGCACATGGACAATACTATTCACAAATTGCCTTTCTGCTCATAATTCTATTCAGTTACCCACCACACTAACAACCACCATCTCAGGACTTCTAAGCTAGTTAGCCACTATATTAATATTTTGCTGATTTAATATGAGATAGTGGTATGGTATAAATTTAAGCAGCTGTTTAATATTATTTCTCTTTTGTATAGAGCTGGGAACAATTCTCTGACACCAACCCTTTAGCAGCACAGAATTAAAAAAAACTCCTTACACATGGTAAGGTATTACCTGCACACAGAACCCATGAGAGTGAGAAGCTAGTTCAGCCATTCTAAAGAGTAATTTATCAAGATATATAAATTACTATAAAACTACCTCTGTTCTATTCAAATTACTGTTCAATGAAACTTGTTTGAAATTTGCAGCATTATAGATGATATTAAATGTGGAGAACCCACATGTCCAATAGAAACTTATTGAGTCATTATACATATATCCCATAGACAATAAGAAAGTTACCCATCATGCTTAGAATATTTTAAGGATTCAGTAACTTGGGATCAAAGAAGAATATAATAGTCTAGGTGCAATATGATCTCAATCATGAAGAAAATTCAAAGCTTCCTAGAAAGCAATATGCCAAAGTTGCCATTGTATGATAAGCATATGGTTTGTATTTGCTTTGCTTTTTAGCATTTTTTAAACTACTCAGAATGCTGGGTTATTGTAGCAATAATAAACTAAAAAAGATAAATGGAAAGGAACAACCCACTGGTATCAAAATACCCAAATTGTCATAAGGAATTTAAGCAAATCACTTCTATGCTGAGTCTGTTTCAACACTCCTTCCCCTTATATTGCTCTTTCTTTATTCTACTATATTAACTATATGTATGTCTAGCTTTTCTGCTTGATGTAAGTCTCTTTAAGAAAATAGATCCTGCCTTCCTTATGTTTAGGTCAATCTCTAACTCTATCTATCCAGTGTCTAATATAAAAAATAGTCTCACATAATAATTACTGCTAATTTTCATTTATTTAGCACATGGTGTCCCATGCACTATAATCTGGGAAAACAAATACAAACAAGGTGAGATTTTTTTTTCAAGGAACATAAAACAACATTTAACCAGAGTGCTATGAAGTTCTAGATGAAGAAAGGAGATGATAACCATGTGTAGGTTTTTGGGTCAACCATATAATTTGAGTTCATAGACTGTGGTAGTCAGCTCACACACCACTGGGATGAACCTCCAAACCAGGCACAGTTTATGGGAGGAAAGGGTTTATTGAAGCTACAGACTCAGAGGAAGTTCCATGACAGTGAAAGAGGCTGGTCCCCTTTCACAGGTTGAAGTAGAGAGAGAAAAACCCATCACCAGCACCATGCACACAAGAGCAAACAGGCAGGGGGGCCAAAGAGAGAATTTCTTCCCCTTTATATAGCAACCCTTCCCCAGATTTAATGGCTTCCTGTGTATCTGGAATTTCCTTTCTTCACTGTCCACATAGGAAGAGATGTTCATTTCTAGCTCTCCTGAGCTTCCTTAAATCCTTCCCCCTATCAAGAGGCTGCCTTCCTGTGAACATCCTCAAAGACCCACTCAAGATAATTAAAGATATCAAGTTGACAAAACCTGACTATCAGACTCCAAACCCAACTGTCTGGTATTAGAACACTTCCCACATGCCCAATAAAATCAACAGATAATGGAAAACAAAAGGCAAGGCTCCTCATTTTAACACATTTTAAAAGATGTGTTGTTATATTTAAAATTTAAGAAAAATATTTTAAATGTTAATAACTTCATCTCCCACTGAAACAATAATTTTCTAGAGTATCTTTGAAATATAACTACTTTATATTCTGGTAAGAAAGATGGTATTACTCTTCAGTTAGGTGGCCAGACATTGAATTACATTTCTGCTCTTTATGAATTATATAAAATTAGATAAATTATCCTTACTGCTAAGCATGTTTTTATAAATAGAAAGTACTTTGTTTCAGAGCAAACTCATTAGCACAATTATCATATTGTCTGGACACTCAGTTGGTCAATAATCACCCTGTTCCAAGTCCAATGGATAAACTCCAGCAGGAGCCTTGTAATCTCAGCAGCATTCAACATGACTTCTGGAAACCTTCTCATGCCTCAGCTTCTGTGATGTCACAAGCTCCTCATTTGCTCCTTGGCTTTATCATAGTTTCCTTTATGAACTCTTCTTCAATTTGGGGTTCTTCAAATCTTTTCATCTCCCCTAATATTTCCTAAGGTGACTTCATACACACTAGTGACAATAATAGCATTTATTTCAAGATTTCCAGACTTAAATTTCTAGCCTTAATTTAAAAAAAAAAAACATTTATTGTTAATAATCAGAAACACTGTATGAACAAGTCTTGTGATGGTACCCCCATTTACCTCTCCCCTGTCCCCAATGGGTTGCAGGCCCTCCTCAGTGGGAGTGCTGGGATCGTCCATGGGATGTGGGAGGGGCTGTGAATTGTACAAGCAGTATACAGTTTTTTTTTTGTGTGTGTGTTATTGTTGAAGGGGGAAATGTCTCTGGATATTCTCCCCCACCATGACTCTTACAATCTTTCCACCCCTCTTCTACAAAGTTCCCTGAGATATGGTAGGTGAGTTTTAAGTCTGCTTTACTTTTGAGTCTCTGAATTTCTGCTTTGGACTATGTTGAGTATACTCCGTGTCTGTCTCCATTACCTTTTCATAGGTTATCTGACTTGCTGTGGAGGTCGTTCTCTTGCTCATTTTGCCACATCCTTGAAGGTTTCATTTGGGGCCTAGATGGTAAGTTAGGGGAGGTTCATCTCCTGCTTGGGTGTCAGCCAACATCTTAAGTCCTATTGGTGGAATTGGATTGTCCATGGTTTTTGCTGCCTTCTGAAAAATACAAACAGAATCTCCAATGGTGAGTGAGATCAGTATGGGTTAAATGAGACAAACATTGTTAAATGGGTGAGATTCTAATGGGTGTAGCCTCTCTCTAGGCCCATGACTAGTGGGAGTTTCCCCTTGGAGTCTTGGTTCTTGGTCTTCATAAGAATTTGCCTTGGATCTCAGTTCCAGCTAAGGGTTCCTTGCCATTGAGCAGATCTCTTAGCCAATTACCAAGCCATTGATTACTCACCTAGGTTAAGCACCACTATATCACAGATGAGCACTTCTTGGCATGCTGGCCTCTGCTGTATATCAGAATCCTCTGCATTCTCATAACATCGGTCTGGGTTGTATATCAATGTCCTCTGCTTTCTTGGAAAAGCATTAGACATTGTCCCCTGGCAGCTCATGTAACACCTTCCAGCACTACATAGCCTACCATCTGGTAGCTGGTTACCTTACTGGATTCAGCAGTATCTCTCAGCGTTGTGTGACAGCAGTCTGTGGTATCTTCAGCAATAGGGTCCTATCCCTTTCCTGGGGTGGGTATTCAATAGCTTTGACACAAGCCTGTCTTGCTTTTGTGGGAAGTAACCGGTTACTGGGAGTTCTAGGCCAGAGCCACTTGTCTTGTGGTTAGGCTTCCTCCCACCCTCTTCATGGCCCTTCCTTTCCCTCCACCCCCCCAATTTCTAGCCCCAATTTCTTGTGAACCACACATTTATATGACCCAATTGATTACCTAAAACCTCTATTATGCAATGCCTCAGAGTCACTAGTTCTCTTCACATCATTTTCTGACAGTGATTATATTTTGTTTTTGTTTTTGCTTTTCAAGGTATGTGTTGCTGCTCTAGCCCAGGCAGACCAGGAATTCACTATGTTGTCTCAGGGTAGCCTTGAACTCATGGTGATCTCCTACCTCTGCCTCCCAAGTGCTGGGATTAAAGGTGTGTGCCACCATGCCTGGATTTTCAGTGATCAAATTTCTAACACACACACACACACACACACACACACACACACACACACACACACACACCTAACCATGCCATCCCCTATTTTAAAAATCTACCAAGAATTGTTCTTGCTCTTAGAATATAGGGTAAATTCAACATGACTTTCATGACCCAGGACGACCTAAGACATGACCAAGCAGCTGTGGGGACTATGTGGCACTGGGCACTTTATCTCCATGGCTCTAGCTGTAGAACTCTTTCTGCTCCTCACTTATGCTCTGGCCTTTGGGACCTTTTACTTCTTACACTGTTCTCTGTGGCTTGTCTTTAATACCTATGATGTCACTCTCCAGAAAGTGTCTATTTCCACGTTTTTCTATTGCCTCTTCTCTCACACTACATGTGCCCCCTGCAGCATGGACTTGCTTTACTTACTGCTGTGCACTCAGCATTCAAAGGGGTGGGGCACATAGTCTCTAGCCAATGCTCATGAAGTTAATGACATTTCACCAATTGTCAACGCTGATGCTCTGATCACTTTCCTTTGTTAGATCTTGGGCTCTTGCACCAGCCACTTCTCTGTAACTTCTGTCACAGTTACAGCTCTCCATTTCCTTAGGAACACAGTCAGTATGACGAAGCAGGGTTAGAGGGATGAATGAGGCATCCAGTCGCCTGGCCATGTCTACCTGTCAATTATCTTCTACAAATAGAAAGCAGATGGGTGGGTAGGAAGGATCCTCTTTTAGGTTTTGTGGAGCTATGGAGTTCTAGGTCTAAATCACTTTGACTTCTAGAAGCAGTAGGCACTTAGTGGTGGGGGGCATGCCCAAGGACAGAGGAGTGAGGGCTATCCTAGGAATAAAGGGCTCGGCTGTGGTTTTCAAGGGTAGTGTCATTTATCTTTCCGTACCACAGTAGTTCCTTCTGTGTAACTACAGAATACTACATCTTGCCAACCAGGAAGTAGAATCCTGGACTTTACCCACTTCTTAAGCAACTTTCCATCCACTGTCATCCATCTGCTGTCCATCCATCTGCTGTCCATCCATCTGCTGTCCATCCATCCTTCCATCCATCCTTCTTCCATCCATCATCCCATCCATCCCTTCTATCCATCCACTGTCCATCCATCTGCTGTCCATCCATCTTTTCCATCAATCTGCTATCCATCCATCTCCTGTCCATCCATCCTTCCATCCATCATTCCATCCATCACTCCATCCATCCCTTCTATCCATCCACTGTCCATCCATCTGACGTCCACCCATCCGTCCATCCAATGTGTAAGAAATTCAAAGTCATAGCTCAGCAATGTGCTTCACATTGGGCTAGACATGAGATACTGAAAGTCCAAGCACTTGATCCTGAAGAGTTTGCCACTTGGTAAAAGAATCATATTGGTAGATTTTTATAGTTCATATTTTTTTGTGAGAACTTTTTTTTTTATTGTCCATAATGAGTTACATTGTTTAGTGGGCCAACAATGGGTTGTTATTCCCAATTCCTCATTGCCCCCCCTCCCCATCCCCAGTCAGCTGGATATCTTTGGGAACTACTAAGACTGAGTTTCTAAAGGAAATGAGAACTGAGCTAAATCTTAAAAATGGTAGGCAAGATCAAGAAGAGCATACTGGACTTGAGAGCAAAAAGATAGAAGAAAAGACAGAAGAGAGAACGGTGAGAGGAGAGGCAGGAAGACCATGAGCGAGAGGGTGAGGAGTTCAGGGACGCTTCCTACTGTTGCTCACATGTCCTTAGTGAAATGAAGAACCATGAGAGAGACCTAGAGAAGTTAACTTGATGGGCGACACTGTCTTTTGTAGCTGGGGTTTATCCTGGAGAAAACTGGAGACACGGAGCTTTTTAAGGAGAGAGAAAGAAACATGATGAGGCTCATGTTTTAGAAACACTACCCTGGAGGGTAATGGTATGTGACATGATATAGATAAGATGCAAAGTAAAGACCATCTGTGTGTCTTAGTCATCATTTCATTGTGCACTCCTATCCACATACAGAGTGACCTAGTCTGTGACTTGAGAGGCTTCAGAGACAGTCAGTCCACCTTGGATTTGAATCTAGAGTCCTCCTGCCAAGTCCTCCCAAATGGCTCCTGTATAAACACACACACAAACTTGCCCGTTATTGTACTGCACAGCAGACAGCTCTCTGGGCATGCAGACATCGGCAATTGCCCGTGGTTTTATTTCCCCAGGTACCCAGTGTAACACAGCCACAGCCTGACAGATCTAATCACAGGCAGGGTCTCTTTCGCAGTCACCCCAGAGTAAAAGCTCAGCGTGTTCCCAACGAAATGACTGAAACATACAAATCAATTGCCCTTTTCTTCTCTCTCTCTCTCTTTTTTTTTGACCCCATTTTGAATGCAAGTATGAGGTTTGATAACAGTACCGGGAGAGGAGGTGGATTTCATACATCCAGGGACTCATCAAAAGAAAGAAAGACTGCACAAAGATAGAAGCTCTCAGCCTTGTGCCAGCCTCAAAGATTACGACAGCCGCTCCACAGAATAGCCAGAAACCCAATCAACCTCTCAAATGTCAGTGTCAGAAAGGCAGAAGCATCCAGCGCCCACTCCCCAATGTCTTCAGATGGGGCTTTTCATCATACTCTCCTTGCTGTCCCCTGCCCATGTCCCTAATCACCAGCCTCTGGGCCTTGGTTTAAGCTTTCCTTCGGCCTGAGATATCCTATCCCAACCCCACACATGTACCTTCAATGCATCCTCTGGCCTGACCCAAATGTCCTTTTATTTATGAGGATGTGCTTGAATTATCATTTCCAAAGCTTCCACGTCAGTCTAAATGTACTTTTAGTATAATTCTTCTGGGGTTGTCTTCCATCATGATTATTTATACGATTGTGTCTTATCTCCTCTGAGAGATTCTCAAGAGCACAGTCTTTATATTTCTTGTGGCATGGTTTAGGGTTTGGCACCCAGAAAACACTGGATTAAAGGTGGTTAATTAACTAGGGGAAGTGGAACTAGAACTCACAGATTTAAGTGACCCAATTTTTGGCCTTTAGGGATAATATCTAATCATGAACTTGTCAAGACCTACTTGTTTCAGAAAGAGGCTAGTTAGGAAGGGACTACATTCAGGGATTCCTATTTGCTTGCCAAGAAGCAAATTGTTCCTCCAAGTGGGTTGATCCCAAAGGCCCACCTTCCCTGTGTGCTGGGTCAAGCGACACTGTGCAGCAGTTAGGCAAGAATGGGTTTTAGAAGCAGGTGTGTCAGGTTGGAACCTTGAGTCCTGTGTTAGCAGACACCCTGCCATGGGAATCTAACTCATTCCATCTGTAAAGCAGAGATGGCAGTTTCTACCAGGGAGGAATAGAGTGAAGGGTTGAGATTTGAATGTTTTGCACAGCTTGTTCCATCTTGCATACAGTCATATTCCTACTTTATATACAAATGCTTACGAAGGAAAGATATTCTATAGTTCCAAATTTCTGAATTCTTGATGACCTAGAAATGAGCCTAGGTTTCCATGTTCTTATCTGTGTCTTGCTGGGGGTGGGGTAGCTCAGTGCAGAGTGCTTGCTTCATATGTAAGAGGCTCTAAGCTCCATTCCCAAGACCATGAAAACAGAAAAAATAATAATAAATAAATCTAGCATCTCTTTCTTCTGACCTTACCTCACTCAAGGGGGTAGGAGCTGTTTGTCAATTTGGGTCCATTCAAGTGGAAATTTGGACTTAGAGTCTTAAAACTGTGAGTCCTAATACTAATAGAAGGTGGGTCCACTGGTGAGCAAAGCCTTATTATTTCACACCCAAATCAATTGAGCCCCTGCCTTCATCCCACCATGCTACATCAGCTTTCCTTATCTTTTTTTAAAAATTTTTAATTTTCTTATTTGCAAGGGGAGAGAGAGACACAGAGAGAATGGGTGTGTCAGGAACTTTAACCACTGCAAAGGAACTCCAAATGCATGCGTCACTTTGTGCATCTGGCTTTGAGTGGATACTGGGGAATGGAAATCTGGCCATTAGGTTTTGCATGAAAGCACCTTAACGGCTGAGCCATCTCTCTAACCCTTTCGTCAGCTTTTCTGAAACAAGAACAAATGATCCTTCTAGAATCACAGGAGGTCTCTCCGTGATCAATACCCATTTATTCATTCTCATTTGCTTACAGAATTCTTTCCAAAGTCTTCTAGAAAATACAAGGATAGAAACAGGTAAGTGCACACAGCCATGAGGTCCAGGCAGCATCTATGGAAGGCATTGCCTCTAAGTCTCCTGCAGTGCTGGTTTGTATTCAGTTGTTAGTCTCCACTGTCTTTGAGAAACAACGCACATTGAATTTTATTTTGCCTTTCCTCTTCCCCTTTATTCTCTCCCACCTTTTCCCTCTCTTACTGAGGGAGGTTTTTTTTGGGGGGGGTTCTGGAGTATCTTGACAGTCCTGGTTTATAATATTGCTGATACATTAATAAATAGGGCCCCCATTTTTTCTTCTAAATAAGTAGGAACAACTTTCATTCTCAACTGGTAAGCTCCACTTTCATACTGACTCAGATGATAAAGTATATGGGCACACTGGTAAATAAATGGATGAAGAATTTAAGAAACTCAGAATTCCTATATTCACTCCTCATCATTCAGTTCTCAAGCATTACTGTGTTTTGATAAAAAATTGAGTTGTATCTTTCATGTGTGTATAAAACTGTTAGAGGTGCTTCCAGGAAGCCAACGTTTGTGGATCACTTTCTAATTTCTAAGTGGGAAAGCAGGAAGTTCTTCACTTTATCTTGGCTATGTCTCTTTGATATACTCTTTTTTGATGACAAAAAATTGTTTAGACCTTTATTAGAAAGCAGTGATTTGCTTGTTTTCCCATAAGCTCTCATATGTTTTCAATACTAGAGCAAGTTTTCAAGGTCACATCTTGTTTCATTAATGCATTGCTTAAAAGACAAATATTCACACCACTCTTTTTCAAATATGAATGTTCACTTTTCTATATCACTGAACAGACTGAGATTGAAGAGATGTAGTTTGGGGGGGGTCATGTAGTCTCACAGAAAAGTACAAATTCTGACTGAGGTATTAAAGGCTTCACACTGTCACACACTAACTATTATGTATGTGTGTATACATATTATTTTATGCACAAACAAGCTTTTTTGACATTTACACATCACTTTGAAACTGCTTCTATTATATCACTACTTTGCAAATAAGCCCTTTAACTCAAATGTTTTTAATTTAGAGATACTACAAGCAATACAAATAAAGTGACCATAAAATTGTCACTAGCATTTTATAGAGTTAGACATTGAAGGATCAAATTGACTTCATTTTTTTTACCCAATTGTACAAGAATGGATTTCTGAGCACATTAAAGCAGTATGTGATGATATCACTCAATAATATGTGATTTTTCGGCATGGCTGCCTCTTTTTGACCTCAGCTATGTTTGGTGGACATATCTCAATTTCTTCACTGTTACATGCACTTCACCTTTCAAAAGGATCTTGAGATTGAACTTAAAAGAAGTATTAACGGCATTGTGTTTACTTGATTTTTTTAAAAATACAATATTGGTCTCTTCCATATTGTGATTTTGGGTTCAAAATGTATAGGTATTTGTCATACAAAATTGGCAAATGTATAGATTTGTACATTTATGGTGTAAAGTACTGTTCTACAAGACACATCAAAGTTTTGGTACCTTGGAAGCAAAATATTGCACAGCAAGGAGTTCCATATTTTAAGAAATATTCAAACATAGACTTTTAAAAATAACTTCTGACATAAAAAATTGGTCCATTGGCAAAGCTTGGTTAGTGATGCAGTTCTCTTTCCTGATCTTAGGGCAAGACTATGGCTTCCTCAGAGGCTGGTGATTTTAGCTTATGTCTGAATCTTACTTATTTAGTAGATTTTTTTCTACCACTTTAAGTTTATGCTCAACATTTCTCCTATTTAACTACTGAAAATATGTTCTAGATCAGCATCATTATACTTTAAATAAATAAAAATAAGTTTCATTAAAACACACATATACACACACAGGGAAATTGACTCCACTTTTTTTTTAATCACCAAGGAGTTCATTGATAGGAAATAAAGTTGAATATATTTTGTTTTACAAACCCCATGCTCATAAACAAGACATTTGATCACATGTTAATTTGTAGGATGAGTAGCTGATGGTTGCTTTTGTGTCATCAAAATCACATGACCACTTCCAAAATGATAGAAATCATGTCTGCTGGTCTTTCACCACTGCCTTTGGCCCTTTTTGCACCGTGGTCTGAGAAACTAAGGCATCTTATTAGCAAAATCTCCAGCTCTGCTCTTCTCCTCCGCATTCACTGTCCATTCTCTGCTACACACCTTCTTTCTATGGATTTTGTTATTGTTGTGAACCCGATGGGCCAGAGTATGAAAGCATAGTCCACTGAGCCAGGCTGCCTGGGTGAGGACCTGAGAGGTATGCTGAATTCCTGGCCTTGGACAAAACAACGAACAGCTCTGAACCCTGCTTTCTTTAGCTAAAAAGTGAGGATAATAGATACCTTGAAGGGTTACCATGAGGATTAAATGAGGTCTTAGAGCAGGGCCTAATACTTTTTTCAAAGGCAATATGAGTTATTTACTGATTTCTCTAATAATCCAAATTCCATGTCTTCTTCAGATCATTGTCCTTGACTGTGATCTATTGAGGAATTCCTGTGTTCATCTTGCTCAAGAGAAATTCTTCCCATCCTTCCAACTCTCAGGCAGAACAGACCAGATGCGTCTACCGCATCACTCTGAGTTGTAATTGTCAGTTTATTGGCTTCTGCTACACATTATAGGCAATTCAACATCACACTGAATTTTGTCTTTTGTGTTGTTGTTGTTTTACTGGGTGTACCCCATTCATTATTATAGCATAGAAAAAGAAAGGAAAACCAAGAAGAAAAGTGACTTCCTTTGGATAATACTAGAGCCAAGACGGATCTTCAAGGTTAACCTTTTTGGGGTTTTCTTTTTGGCATAAAATGGGTTCTTTGATTGGTTCTCTCATCTTAGAGGTACAAGCTTTGACTACACTGAGTATCTTATACCCATCCAAAGTCTCTTGGAGGATGGCTTATCTCTTGCTAGTGATCTGTGATATTGTGTACTTTCTGGCATATTCCACTTTACTTTGTCTTTCTCAGGACTGCAGTTTCCCTGAAATCCCATGGCTTCTATGATGGAAGGATTCATGGTTTTCCAAGTGATTTGAGCTGAAGTGATTCTATAGCTGTGTATTTTGGACATACAAGTGAAAAGACAGGCCAACTGAGGTAGGTGACAGCCCACTTGGGATCACAAACACTGCACATATATGAGAATTCCCAAGAAACTTGACTTTGGAGGGGAAAGGGGACAGAAAGTGAGGAACTCTTCAAATAAGACTGACCCCAGCTTAAAGGAAAGTGAGTTATAGTCATAGGCTCCACCCATCTAAAATGGGGCAGCAAGCCGGGCGTGGTAGTGCACACCTTTAATCCCAGCACTCGGGAGGCAGAGGTAGGAGGATCGCCATGAGTTTGAGGCCACCCTGAGACTACATAGTGAATTCCAGGTCAGCCTGACTAGAGCGAGACCCTACCTCGAAAAACCATAATAATAATAATAATAATAATAATAATAATAATAATAATAATAATAAAATGGGGCAGCTCCCAAACTCTGGGATTTTGCATGAGTGGGCTATTTCTGAGAAACTCAGCTTCAGAGTGCCTGTTAGGGAGCTTGGAACTTCCTAAGAAGCAGTTAGGCAAGGCAATGGATGTATCCAGGCTTGGACGAGGTACCCATTGATTCCCACACACCAGGAGGTGTGAAAGGCTGTTCTTATTCTTGACAGCCCTCTTTCCCATTCATAGAGAGCCAAGAGCCTAAGCTATTGTACTGAAGATGAACTTCTTTCTTGAAAAGAAGCTCAATGCCAATCCTTTTCCAATGATTGATTATTTTTCAATCAGGACTTTGTTGTTTGAATGCACCCTTTCCCCCTCCCCCACTTTGTCCTGGATATCTTGGGAAAAGGTGCCAAAGCAGGTAGGGCTGTGGTTAGTCTTTTGGTGTCTGACTGTACCTTAACTATATGGCTAACTGCCATAATACGTAGAGCATGTTTCACGTAACCTATTTCACTCTACATCTGCAAGGGAGGGAGCACAGAGGAGCCTCAGTAGGAGACTGAAAAACTGCTGGAGGAACAGATAAGCTGGTAGACATTACAGCCTCATTCTTAAAAGTATCCTAAGAGAAAATAAAACGACCTCTTCCTCCCAGGAAGTCCTCTGCTGTCTTGAGACAAGGGAATATTTAGAAACATTCCCTCAGCCCACTCCTTGGAAAGGGTGGTTAAATCTGGACTTCTTCCTCCTCCCAGAAATAGATGGGAAAGATGAAGACTGTCTCCCTGATGAGCTAGTAGCTTCTGCAAGTTTTATGAGGTTACATGAAAGCTCCTGCCCTCTCCGTCAGAAGCCTTGAACTGCTGTGCTCTTTGCTTCTGGAAGCCTCTGTGGCAGGTGTCCTGGGAACCAGATGACCGAGCTGAAGAGAGATATGTTTACACGGAACAGCTGACCCCACCTTCCCTGGGTATGACAGCCTCAGTCACTAGAGAGAAGGCCTCTTGAATGTTAAACTGGATGTTTGAGCAGGTCAGACCCGATAGTCGTCCTGTTCTCATTAGCTAGTTCAGACTTAGCAAGTCCACTCAAAAAATTAGGGCCTCACTCAGAGCTAGTATATAACAAGCAATCAGAGAATGTTAGTGAGCAGAGATAAATTTGGGCTTTCTACCTTGTAACCTTGAAACTTCCAAAGATAAACAGAAAAAATGACTTCCGAGTTTGGTCCTAGGTGATAGTTAATCTTACTTTTTAACATGATAAGATCTACAACTGCCTTCAAGACAAATCTCTGGGCATGCCTATGAAGGGCTTTCTAGATGAAGTTCATTGAGGTAGGAAGAAATCCTAACTGTGTGTGGTACCATTCTCTGGGTTGGGGTCCCAGACTGAATCAAAAGGAGAAAGTGAGTTGAGCACTAGCCTCAGGACTCTGCTTCCTGGTCTGGGTTGACTGTGACCATCTGTCAAGCCTCTTCCACCAGCCTTTCCCATCACAATGGACTGTGAGCCACAATAAACCCTTTCTTGCTGAAGTTATTTCTTGCCAGATATGTGGTCACAGCAATAAGCAACCAATACAATCTATGTTAGCCCTAGGCCGTAGAATGCACTGACTGAACTTCTGTGATCTAAATCTGCTTTAGAAATTAAGTCAGAAGACCTCAACGTATGTACCAATCCTTAAATGGTTCATTTACCATCTCTAAATCATATGGAGTTATTAACAGGCTCAAATAAGATAATGTATGGGAAATCCCTTTGTAACCTGAAAACCACTATGAAAGTAAGACAATAGACAATTATCATTACAGATGTAATTAATGAATGATGGATGCATGAATGGAAGTAACTCTCATCAGGAAATGGAAGTAGAAAAAATCAAATCCTCACATAGTCTAGTCAACTTGAATCAAATTATAGTTTAAATTGACATTTGTCCATGACTAAGGAGCATAATAATGAAATAATTTCCTTTAATTAACCAAAAAAAAAAAAAAAAAACAAAAACTAAGCTTATGTGTGATATTGTGCCATGGAACTAGGATGATTTTTGAACATCAGGTTAAAAGTTAACATGAGGGCTGGAGAGATGGCACAATGGTTAAGGCAGTTGCCTCTAGTGCCTAAGGACCTGGGTTCAATTCCCCAGTACCCACATAAGCCAGATGCACAAAGTGGCACATGTACTGAGTTTTCTTGCAGTGGCTGGAGACCCTGGCATGCCCATATTGTCTCTCTCTCTCTCTCTCTCTCTCTCTCTCTCTCTCTCTCTCTCTGTGTGTGTGTGTGTGTGTGTGTGTGTGTGTGTGTGTGTGTGTGTGTGTGTTTAAAAACATTAACATGATCATGGGAAACCTAGTGGGCCAGTCAGCTTTCTATCACTAAAACAAAATACCTGAGCTAATCAATGTATAAAAAGAAAAGTTTTATTTTGACTCACAGTTTTTGAGATGCCAGTCTACGGTTGTTTGACTCCACGGCTTTGGGTTTTAGTGAGAAAAGTAAGCATGACTAAGACATGAAGCAAATCTACTCATGAGCTATAGAGCAAAGAGGAGAGGGGTGCAGGTTCCCACAACTCCCTTCAAGAGCACTCTTGCAGTCAGGTTTCTAGTTGCTGTGCAGAAAGAACCCAAACAAAAGCGGCTTGTGGAGGAATGGGTTTATTTGGCTTCTGAACTCAAAGGGAGACTCCATCCTGGCAGGGAAAATGACGACATGAGCAGAGGGTGGACATCACTTCTGCCACAGTATTGCAAACAGCAGTAGGAAGGTGTGCCGAACACTGGCAAGGGGAAGCTGGATTATAACCTCCATAAACCCACCCCCAACAACACAGCTCCAGCAAGATTGTAAAACCCAAACTGCCATTAGCAGAGGATCAATCACTCAGAACACATTTATTTGTGGGGGACACCTTAATCAAACCATGACAAGTACATAATCATCTAAAGAAATTTCCATATAGGCTCCACCTCCCAAAATTTCCACAACCTCCCAAGAACACCACAGTGGGCACTATGGCTTTTGGAGATGTACAAGATTCAAACCACAGTCACTAGCCAAGTCTCAAGTCAGGTGGAGAACTGTCTTATAGCCTCCATTCTCTATTGCTTTCACTGGTACCATATGGTCTTGTTTATCTATTTCTCCTGCCTATTTTCTCCATTCTTCCTTTAATAAATAAGACTTTGCTACAGGAGTTTGGTATCTTTGTCCCCCATAACCTTCCCTGATAGGTGCCCAAGGCAATTCATCTGGTGTCTTCTCTATTTTATTATTTTTCAAAATTTTCCATGTCATAATCAGCCATATGCCACTGGGATGAATCCCCAAACCAGGCACAGTTATGAGAGGAAAGGATTTATTGAAGTTTCAGATCCAAGGGAAGTTCCATAATGGAGAAAGAGGCTAGGCTCCTTTCACAGATCAAAGCAGAAAGTGAAGCCATCACCAACACCATACACTCACACACACACACCAACAGCCAGGCAGGATGAGAAAAACATTTCCTTCCCTTTTATACAGCCTTAGGGCAGTCTTGCAACCCTTTCCCGTACTTACTGACTCCCTGAATCTCTTGAATTTCCTTCCTGCGCTGCCCTCCAAGGAAGGGATGTTTATTTCTAGCTAACATGACTTTGTAAATTCCCTGAGCCTCCTTTCTCACTTTAGTTTGAAGGAAATCTGCTACACAACACTCAAGATTACTGTGGATTGCTAATAGGTCAAGGTGACAACAAAACTTAATCACCACAGCTTGCATGACCTCCCTGAGAAAGACATTCTGATAGGTTCATTCCAGGGTAGGTAGATACTAGTCCATGGGGTTGTGACTGTAGTAATGTGCTAACTAGGGCTGTATCTTCTGAGCTATAGATAGGGTATTTTCCATAACAGGGTGAGTGGACCTGAAGGAAATTGAAGACTCATTAGGGACTCAACCGGCAACACTACTAGCCTTTCCATCCTGTGAGTTCTTATGCATATAACATAGTTCCATGCTATTTTATTTTATTTTCTCTCTCCCAGCCAAGTTGTTGGCTTCTCAAAAGAGAATATAGGGCATGTTGTATTCTATAATACCCAGAATATTCAGAAACCCAGTTGAGCACATGATAAGTCTCAGTGCAGCCTTATTTATTGATGTGATATAATAGTTATTTCACATGCATATAGCAATCATAGTATGCAAAGCCATTCTAATGTCTCAAGCAGTTTGATCCCTTGAAAACTCTTAATTATTATTGCATTCACTATAACAAAAGAGGCAGAAACAAGGCACAAGGTAGGAAGTGGCACAGGGTGCATTCGTGC